>APFE030082644.1:120682-146135 GCA_000404065.3 Pinus taeda | reverse complement strand
ATATATGAGAAGGTTAAGTATGTAAATATCATAATATATATATATATAATATATATATTAATTTAAATAAAAAATGGTTTAGTTTGGTAACTAACCATGGGCCTAATTTATTTTTATATTTTTCTAATAATTTATATAAATAATTTAATTACTTATCATTAAATTGATAAATATAGTATTATATTAGGTACTGAATAATATTAATAATATATATATTTATTAATAATTTGAATAATTAAATAGATTAATTTTAATATCTAACCACTGTTCTGTTTTATCTTTTACCCAATTTACTTAACTATATAAATATAATATTAATTATAAAGAATATTAATATTATTTTAGTTAAGGGAGTTTGACTGGGGTTCTTAAGTTGAAAAATAGCCGTTAGTCTTTTTAGCCGTTGGAGTCTCTGCTTAGACTATTTAACACGCTAAACTGGATCTGGTTCTTCAACTTGTCCTGACGATGAACCACACTAGTTGGTTCGAAACGCGTCGACAAATGATCAATTATGTGATTTCGCCAAAAAGTTTCTAAACAATTGCTATGGATCACAGAAGTCTAAATTCCCTAAACTAAACCTTTAATTTAAAAATATGTATATAAATAAATAACACAAAAAGGCTTAAACTACAACTTTGAAAAATGTGTGTACTCTTAAACTACAACTTTGAGAAATACGTGTACACTCTTATCTCCTTTAGACATTTTGATATGTTTGTACTCCCTTGGCTCTCATATTGAAACTATGTTTGTACTCCCTTGGCTTTCATTGGATACTCACTTTGGCTTTTTGTGAGTCGTGTCATTGGATACTCACTTTCGCTTTTTGTGAGTTGTGTCAAAAGTGAAATAGGCCTTTGGTTATCTTGTCCTCTCCATAATGGAGAGTGGAATGATCTCACCCTTGTAGTGTACCAAGCATTAGTTAATAACCATTTGAGAGGACATTTCCTATTACTTTTATACGAAGGGAAGTTTGTTAGTGTTAAATATTTTTTATTTAAGTATATTGTTAAATGTTTTTTAAAACATATTATTAAATTATATTAAATTATATATCAAATTAAGTTGAGGTTAGTTTTAATGATAGATGAAAGAATGATTTATTTACCAATGGAATGTTATCATCAGGATTGTGAAGTTTGATTGAGCTTGGATGCCCCTTGGGATAGTTTAATTCCTCCAAAGGTGGCTCCCATCCTCAACCTCTCCCCGTAAGATTTGAACTTGTGACTTGGTGGAGACTAAACACCACACAAATCAATTAGTTTACACCTCATAGGTTAACTTTAAAATACATTTTTATTTAAGTATATTATTTTATATTTATGTTTGTATAAAGAGAAATTTGTTAACTTTAAAATATTCTTTATAATAAGTATGTTATGTAATGTATTTAATTTTTAAAAATAACAATTATTAAACAATTATTCAATAAAGAAAAAATAATAATAAATTTTGTAAAATACAATGATAGAAATCATATGATTGTTAAGACCTGTCTTAGGTTAAAAGGAAATAGTAGAGAACGTAGCTCTGCAAGTGAGCGCAGGGAGTGTCACAAAGAGAGAAGAGGTCTACATGTCATCAGAGGGGGCCTCTCCCCCTCCTCAAACCAATCAGTGTGAGACTACATATTTTCATGCAATTGTAACGTCTTTAGCTAAGCGAATTAAGAGCAGGCCAAAGCCATCAAGGTTCATGAAGAAGGCAGCATAAGTACCTTCAATGGTGTTACCTTCTTCAATCTTCCGCAATAGCACAATAACATTAATGGATCAAGCGCTCATCAACCAATTCATAGGGATGTGGCCATCACCCAAATCCTTGGAATATTGGATAGCCAAGTCACGGTAGCCACTGATAAAAGGCAGAAACAGTCTTTTTGCATGCAGAAGAGGATTCTTTGTCTTCTTGTTTCAGCACAAGGATAATAAAGATTTGATTTTTTGAAGTGGGTCATACTTTTATGGCTCTTGAGGCCTTTATATAAATAGGTGGGCACTTAATTTTGATCGTAAGGACGATATCTCGACAACAGTCTCAGTTTAGGTAAAATTGCCATAACTCGCATTATCTTACTAGGGAAACGATTTTTTAAGAGCAACAGGCAACAGGCTTGTCAAATGCATTGATAAATATGAACCTAAAGGATGTCAATTTGCATGTGCAAGGATTTGTATGGAGGTAGATCTTGAAAATTTTTACCACAGGATATAAAATTAACACAAGAGGGGTGGTCGCATGTTCAAAAGCTGGGCCACAAACAACTCCCATTTAAGTGTAAAAGTTGTCATGACTATGAAAACTTCACGTGGCACTGCAAGAAAGCAAAAGTGACAGAGACAAAAGGAATAGAGCAGGCTCAAAGCGAGCAATGGTTGGCACTAAATAAAACAAGTGATAGAATAAAGGAGTCGCACAGGTGAACAATAAAAAAGAAGCAAGAACATCATATTAAAATCCTTTTATTGTTTTGCAATATGAGAACGAAGAAGCCGATGATGGTGAAATTTTGATATAAGATTGATCAATAGGAGATTCTCAAAAGAATGATAGCAACAAAATCGATTCTAATGAGAACAGGAAAAGGGATAGAGAAGGATTGTGAATCAACAATGGAAGAATAGGGGTCGGTACAGTCTCCTCATAATACTCAACAAGGAGGATGAATACAAACGAGAAACATAACTAGAGCATCCCAAGGAGCTAAAGAAAGGGAAATAGATAGAAACTTGAGCATGAAAAGGAAAGTGGGACAACCCATAAATAAAACATCAAGAGAAATAAAGGTAGAGCAAAACAAAAATCTAGGATTGCAAGTTCCCATTTTGGAAAAAAAATCAATGAAACCTCAGCAAGGATCATAAGATGGAGGTAAGGCCTATACCACATATAGTAAGTAATCAATTACACTTCATGGAATTGTAGAGGTATGGGAGGAAATAAAAAATCCATAGCCTTAAATGAATTGATACGGTAAGAAAACCTGAGAATTATATCAATACAAGAAACAAAACAAGAGGAAACAAAAGTTTTTTAAATACTTAACAAGGTATGGAGAAACAATGAAGGAATAACCCGGAGTGCTCAAGGAGCCTCGGGGGAACTAGGAACAATTTGGCAAAATGATTAATATAAATTAAAAAATAAAAATATAGAAGAAAATATAATAGTGGTAGCTTTACAACATATGCAAACTAGGAAAACTATTGTGATAGTCATTGTGTATGCACCAATAAATTATAGGGAAAAAAAATGGGATCAGTTAATCCATATTAAAGAGGAAGGATGGAATAAAGGCAACATTGTGGCAAGAGATTTCAATCTGACTTTATACTTGGTAGAAAAGCAGGGTGGCAATATTATAAGAGACCCAATGGGAGAAAAAATGGAGGGTCTAATCTCTGAATGGGATATGGTGGACATAGTCCTAAAGTATGGAAAATTCACCTAGTCTAATAGAAGGGTGGGATCAAGTCACATTGTTGCACGGATAGACAAATTTCTAGTTCAAAGCAACTGGTTGATTGATGGGTGGGATATAACCTCCAAAATAGCAGCAAACAATGAATCAAATCATAGGCCAGTTGTCCTCCAGATGAAAGACAAAGAATTTAGGTCTGCTTCCCTTTCAATTTAATCCAATATGGATAAAAGAGGAAGGTGTTGTTGATTTAATTGAGAATGTTTGGTTAAATCTGGTTCATGGATCCCCGACCTTTATTTGGGAGTCGAAACTAAGGAAAGTCAAAGCAGAGCTATGAAACTAGACCAAAACCAAATATGTTTCTCTTAAGTAAAAAATAAATGAGAAAACATAGACATTGCATGATTTGTACACCTAAGTTAACGAGGGAGGAATATCCCAAATAGGGGCACTTTAATAGCTCAAGTTGTTTGGTATAGCTACCCTTGATGGGTTTATAAGCTCTGTTAGCCTTGGATCCTTTCTTCTTATGAAGGATTGAATCCTGGGAGAACTAATCCTAATCTAAACTACAGTTATTGTACACTAATCTAAACTAATTCTACACTAAACTATGGTTAAAAAATATACAACGATTAAATTATTAAGCTAGATTTGTAAATGAAATATTGAAAATCAAATAGCCTAAGTGTGATATGAGAAAGGATGAAGGGTTGAATGTTTCACCATTAATGGACTAAGATATACTACCAAATCCTAATTTATATATTTCATTTATAAATTAGAATTGAAAAATATAGTACGTTATCTACTGTTATAGAATCAAGATATGATACAAAATGTACATATTATGTTACAATGGATAAAGTAGGCCATAATACAACGTAATTGACTCAAAGATGATGAAATTATTAAAAAACTTAGCAAAATGTGTTTATGAAATGAAATCAATTTTTTATCCTAAATGTAATTAAATTAGGGTTATTCCTTAATGTAAATAATAATAGAACAAGTACTATAAATTTATAAGTTCCTTATCCTCAAAGACAAACATAGAACAACTATATGTTTGCTTTTTAGATTTCACATTAAGAAATAGATGCAAAAGCTAACTAATCCATGACTCTAAATATTGTTTGGCCAAGACTGATAAAAGGGACAATTGTAAATGATATCATTTTAAAATTTGTATACTCTAATCAACGGCTAATGAACACAATCAATCAACCATTGGCTAAAGCAACAATAGAAATATGACTATCATCTACACAAGCAATGTTATCATTAACTTGCGAATAAAAATTCGCATTTTCTATCAACTTGAAAATTTGGAATGCATTCACATAAATTCAATTTAAACTAATTTTTAGACCGATATTTCTTCTTAGGACGTAAGTCACTAAAAAATAATATCAATCAACTAAAATAATTACAAATTAAATTAATGTTGTAATCGACAAAGAAACGTAATAAACGTAATTGTTTACTTAAGAATAAAACCATCAAACAAACAACACTTATCCTCTAAATATTCGAGAATTAATAACGGAAAAAATAAAGAAAAAATTCACATGACCATGGATCACAATAAATAAGAACCCGATTGAATAAAACCAAATATATACACTTATATTAAAGTAATTCCATAGTCAAAATATGAACAACATTTATTTGTCTAGAAATTACCCTATAGTACCATAAGTCTCCCCCCTTCCTTACAAAATAAGAAGTTTATATAACCATCGTTCAACCCACTGTATTGGTAACAAACTAAAAATAAAAAATCATATTTTTACAAAATAATCATGAGTGTTTGTTTTTGGCCTGTCAGCCATATCTAGTAGATGACAAAAAATCAACAAAGTAACTAACATGAATTCATTTGATAATATCCACAACAACTCAAGAGCACCCACAAGTATCTGCTCCATAAAATACACAAACAATAACTCAACCAACACGGATTCCAATGACAAATTAAGAAAATAAAATCATTTTACGACATAAGGAAGAAAAAGGGTAGTTACAAAATATTGGATTTTGTAACACCTTTACAATTTTAGCAAATCAAATAAAAATATTGACATAGCTTATCATTCCCAAAAGTTGAGATACATCAACAATAAAATCTTTTATTTAGCATCATGCGGATCATCAAGATCCGGGGAAATTATGACTTTGACCTTTGAATATTTCATTACAATGTGAGTATCAAAAACCTATGAATTGTTAACTAAACTAGTAAAATTTTGCTCTTTATGTGTTTCTTTAAGTCAACATGAGTCTCTAAGTAGTTCGTTTTCTCGCATAAGCTGCTCAATTCGGTGGTTCAATCATGGTATAATGAACAAAAATTGTTGATGCCAATAGAGATCTAACAAGGATTCTAAAGCAGTTTTCCCAGGATTGCTATCCACTTCTGGTGTATCATTCTGGTTATCAGAAACACTAAGATTTCTTGGATATTTGGGCTTAGTATTCTTAGACTCAGGCTCTGTATTAGTCTTGAGATCAACTCAGATCTCTTCAGTAGGAGAATTCATCTGCCTATTTTGCCTTAACCTAGCAATTTTACTTCATCTTAGTTTATCTTTGATATGAGAGCCAAAAAAAAATTAGACTGACTCTCTCTGTTTCTTGACATTCAGGTTCAAGAGATGAACCATAATCAGAACCTCAAATCTTTCATTGGATTTGATAAATTAAACCATGTATAGTAATTGAAGTTGCATCATATTAATATAAACATATGGAAACAAACCAATATATGAATGAAGCACATGTTTAAACATAAGGTTTAACATTACATAGAACGTGTTATTACTATACATGCATTCATATGAACATAGCTACCAAGGCTCAAACATATATATGTGTTATGGATTCGATATAATAAATAAAACATTAGAAAGACATTACGATGTTTAATTTAAATACAATTAAGGCTACTACAGAATGAAAATTCTTTAGTGGCCTCATTCTTTCTAACATTCAAATGTAAATGTAAAATGATAGGCCTTTGAGTAATTCATTAAAATAATACCAAACCAAGGTTCTTTGTTTTTCATAAGTATCCAATGATAAATGAATCAATTAATATCGAAAGCGAGCACAAAATGTATATTATTGTGAAGCAATCAAGGTCATGTCGCGACATTTCCAAATAGGAACCAAAAATGTCCATTAGAAAACAATATAATCATATCATATCATATCAAAAATCAAAGAGGAAAACCCTAAAAGGTAAAGAAAATGAGGGGCCCGTATCATTTTTCAACAAAATGAAAGGGAAGGTGGTTAGCCTACCAATAGTACGTAAAAATGGAAACATTGGATATAATAGAGTAGCTTCTAATAGGAGAAAGGAACCTATCTAATCAAATATTTAAATGCAATCAAGAGGAAGAAGAGTGTTGGAGGTTAAAATTGAGAAACATATGGTTGAAGTCTAGAGATCATAAAACCACCTCCTTTCACAAACAAATTAAGGAAAGGAAGTATAGGAATAGGGTTAGAGAAATGAACGTTAAAGAGGGAAGGAAAATAAACTCCAAGGAAGATATAAAAAATGAAGCTTCAAGTCATTTAAGACGCTTTACACTAAGGAGGGGGTGGTTGAGATTGATGATTTTGATCAATTTATAGGAGAAATTCCAAGATTAACTGATGAAAGAGATAATGTTAATATGTTGAAAGGCATCTCCAAAGAATAACTAGTCGAGGATATTTGGGACATGGAGGAGCCACCAACTCAACATTTTAGCTCTCATCCCAAAAGAATCGAAGCCTATTAACTTCACCAAATTCATACCAATTTTTCTTTGTAATTTGGCTTACAAAATTCTCACAAAAATCATAATCAATCGTGTGAAAAAAGTGCTCCCATTTCATAAAATCAAGGCAGTTTCATGCAACATAGATATATAATAGAAAATATCATCCTGGCGCAAGATGTAGTTCATTTAAGTAAAGAAAGAAAGGAATGAGGATTATTTATAAAGTTGGATACAACAAATGCTTTTTATCGAGTTAGGCGTTCATTTTTATTTAGGGTAATGGAAAGGATGGGTTTCAAATTGAATTTCATTAAATGAATCAATGCTTATCTTGGTGTGCCCTAGATAGCTCTGCTAATAACTGGTCGACCATGGAAATTTTTCCAAGCAATAAGGGGTTTGAGGTACAGACACCCTCTCTCCCCTCATTTATACATTATAATGGAAAAGATTTTTAGCAGGAACCTAGAGATGGCAAAGGAATTTGGCCAACTAAGTGGCATATCCATAACAAGAAAAGTAAAAGCTTTGAATCATTCACAATTTGCAACTGACACCCTTCTCATCTGAGGAGCCTCAAAAGTGATATCTGGAAGATTTAAAAATCTTCTAGATAGATATCTAGCAATGTATGGAGGCCAAGTGAACAATAATAAATGTTAAATTTATGGTTGGAATTGTCTATACAATATGTTGAGAATGATCTCCTCCATTCTCAAATTCTCCTATTCTGATAAATAGCGAGCCTTTAAATATCTTGGGATCCCAATCTCATTAGGTTGAACTTCTCTGGAGGACTAGGAGGAAATAATTTGGAAAATTCAAAAGAAAATCCAGGCCTCGGGCATGTGTTGGTTGAACTTAGCCAAAAAAACAGTCCTAATCAAATTTGTATTATCATTGCTATCAATTTATCTTGATTCTTAGATTGTCAACAAAATCATTGTTATGATCTGAAAGTTTCTATGGTAAGGAGGAAAGACCAATGCTAAAAAAAAATCACATAATCAATCGGAATAATGTTTTTCTTCCATAAATTTGCAGCAAATTAGCTCTAAAAGATGCGTAGTTGATGAATATTGCACTAGGGGCCAAGATTATCAGGTGCCTAATAAACAAAGGTAATGAATGGTGGAAGAGAGACTTCATAAATAAATATTTCAGCACATTGAGCATCATCCAAATGGAAAATTTCCATTGGGAGAGAGCGAGATAAAGGATATGGAATTTTTGTAAACTTACTAAAACGTTAGTTGTTATGCAGTCATCTCATAAATTAGAAGAAAATATAGATCAACGACTTGATAAATAGCCTCTTCGAGGGGTAAAACTCCTTTACATCACATAAATGAACAATTCTTGGATGATACAGATGAAAATACCTCCTTTCTATATATAGGATTCTAAGGGGTCACAATTTAATCAGAGCCTACATAACAATAATAATTTAAGGGCACAACAATAAAAATAGTGGGCTTTTATGGGGCACAATAATAACAATATTGGGGCTACACGCACACAAAAATAACAATAAGGGGGCTACACCAACAATAACAATAAGGGGATACACTAGTATTATATGGACCTAACATGCCCCTCTCCTTCAAAAAAGTAGTGTCCCCAACGCTTGAGTAGTTTTGGATGCTTCTGTATAAAATTCTCATCCTCCCATGTGGAATCTTCAACGAGAAAGTTCTTTGACTTAATGTAGTTGTGAGGTTCTTGTTTCTATGACTACTTCAAGCTCCAGTATGATTTTTCCTTCCTCATCAAGTTATGACAATATTGTTTGAACTAGGAGCTTGTCACTGATAACCTTCTTTAAGCATGAACCATGCAAAACTAGGTGCACTCGAGAAGATACATGAAGCTCCAATTTGTATGTCATATTGCCAATCTTTTGCAAAACCTTGTAAGGACCATAGTACTTGGGTGATAATTTATTATCCTTCTTAGCTTGCTTGAGGGACATTTGTTTGTATGGTTGTACTCATAAAAATACCCAGTCACCTACATCAAAACTTCTTTCACTGTGATGTTGATCTGCCTGTTATTTCATTTGATTATGCACCAAAGTGAGGTTATCCTTTAAGAGTTGGAGAAATTTTATTGATGCTCGATGTGATCTTCCATTGCTTGAACCTTAGAATTTTCTCTTAAATATGATGTGCTGGATGGTGGATGATATCCATAAAGTGCCATAAATGGGGTCATTTTTGCTGTAGTATGGAAGGAAGTGTTATACCACCATTCAACCAGATGTAACCACTTGACCCATTGCGTTTGTTTATCAGATACAAAGCAACTAATATGTCCTTCCAAAAATTTGTTCAGTATCTTAGTTTTCCTGTCAGATTGAGGATGATAAGAAGAACTATGAGCTAATTGAGTACCAAGACAAGAAAATAACTTCATTTAAAAATTTCCAATGAAAATGGGATCTTTGTCACTTACAATAATCTTTGGGTTTCCATGTAGCTTCTAAATTGTTTCCATAAATGAAATAGAAACTATATTGGCTTTAAAAGGATGGGATAATGCACAAAAGTGTGCATACTTGGCAAGCCTATCATCTACCACCATGATGGTTGTTATGCAACAAGCTCACAAATAGATAGATCAATGACTAAAAAATTATCCTCTTCGAGGGGGAAACCTCCTTTACATTACATAAATGACCAATTATTGGCTGATACAAATGAAAAGACCTACTTTCTATATATAGGAGTCTAAGGGGTCACAATATAATCAGAGCCTACATAACAATGATAATGTAATGGCACAACAATAACAATAGTGGGCTTCTATGGGGCACAATAATAAGAATATGGGGAATACATGGGCATAACAATCACAATAAGGGCTACACTAGAATTATAGGGACCTAACATTCCCCTCTCCTTCAAAAAAAGTGTTGTCCTCAACACTTGAGTAGTTTTGGATGCTTTTGTATAAAATTCTCATCCTCCCATGTGAAATCTTCAGCGGGTAAGTTCTTCCACTTGACGAGATACTCTTAAATTGATCTATTTAGTAGCTTTCAGGTTCTTGTTTCTGTGATTGTTTCAGGTCCCAATATGAATTTTCCTTCCTCGTCAAGTTCTGGAAATAATGTGTGAACTCGGAGCTTGTCATCTATAACCTTCTTTAAGCACGAAACATGGAAAATTGGGTGCACTCGGGAAGATGTAGGAAGCTCCAATTTGTATGCCATAGTACAAATCTTGTAAGGACCATAGTACTTTGGTGATAATTTATTACCCTTCTTAGCTTTTGTGAGGGACATTTGTTTGTATGGTTGTAGCTATAAAAATACCTAGTTGCCTACATCAAAACTTATTTCACTATGATTTTGATCGGCCTATTGTTTCATTCGATTTTGCGCCAAAGTGAGGTTATCCCTTAAGAGTTAGAGAACCTGTTGTTGATGCTCGATGTGATCTTCCATTGCTTGAACCTTATAATTTTCTCTTAAAGATGATGTGATGGATGGTGGATGATATCCATAAAGTGCCATAAATTGTGTCATTTTTGTTACAGTATGGAAGGAAATGTTATACCACCATTCAGCCAGAGGTAACCGCTTGAACCATTGTGTTTTTTTATCAAATACAAAGCAACAAAGATACCCTTCTAAAAATTTGTTCACTATCTCATTTTTCCCATCAGATTGAGGATGATAAGATGAGATATGAGCTAATTGAGTACCCAGACAAGAAAATAATTTCATCCAAAAATTTCCAGTGAAAATGGGATCTTTATCACTTACAATAATCTTTGGGTTTCCATGTAGCGTTCCATAAATGCAATAGCAAATGTACTAGCCTTAAATGGATGAGATAATGCACAAAAGTGTGCATACTTGGTAAGTCTATCAATTACTACCATGATGACACTCTTTCCTTTGAATTTGGGTAAACGTGATAAAATCCATTGAGACCTCCTCCCAACGTTGACTTGGAATGACTAAAGGTTGTAATAGACTCGTGGTCTTAATTGTCTCAACTTTATTTTGTTGGAGAACCAAACATTCTTCCAAAAACTTTGGAATATCATATTTTACAGGCCACCCTCCAAAAAAAAAAAATCGCTTCTGACCCTATGTAATATTTTAAAACCATACTGAGTGCCCTCCTAAGGGAGAGGTGTGCTATTCCAAAAAAATATTTATGTTTGAGTTGGGAATTATTACAAAGATATAAACGATATTTGTACCATAATGAATCATTTTTCCAGCTAAATGTATCGCATGTACTGGGATCTTGCTGCAACTTTTGAATGAGTGTCCACACTTCTTCATCATTCTTCCATTCATCCCTTGTTTTAGTTATCTAATCTGGTTGGATAATACAAATGGCACAAAACAATGCTTCCACATCCTCATCCTTTCTTGAGAGTGCATCTGCAACAACATTTTGCTTCCCTTTTTTGTAGATGATTTCGAAGTCATAACCCAACATCTTTGTAACCCATTTTTTCTGCTCTTCTAAAGATAATCATTGTTCCAAAAAGTATTTTAGACTATCATGATCTGTTTTGACCTTGAAGTGTCTTCCCATTAGGTAAGGCCTCCATTCATTTAGTGCATGTAGTATTGCCAACATTTTCTTGCCATAAATAGGTTAGTGTAAATAATTTCCTTTAATTGGATTACTTTCAAAAGCATTGGGTCTTCCTTTTTGCATCAAAAAAAAACTATTTCATTTCCTGAGGCATCACATTCCACAATAAAGGTTTTTGTGAAGTATGGCATAGCTAAGACCGGTTCTTGGCACATTTCTTCTTTAAGATGTTCAAAGGCCTTAGTTTCTTCTAGAGTCCAAGAAAATGCATATTTCTTCAGTAATTTTGTTAGAGGTGTTGTTATTCTCCCATAATTCATAAAAAAATTGCAATAATACCCTATCAACCCGAGAAATCCTTGAAGATGCTTAATGGTTGTGGGGATTTTACATTCCTTATTGGCTTTAATTTAGTTAGGGTCTACAATAACACCCTCATGCAATACAATATGACCCAAATATTCTACCTCATGTACTCGAAAGAAACATTTAGAGGTTTTTGCATATAATTGTTTCTCCTCCAATAGTTTGAGGACCCTATCAACGTGTTGAATATCATCCTTCCAAGACTTGTTGTAGATTAGTATATCATCAAAAATTACGAACACATATTTTCTAAGGAAGGGTTTGAAATGGAATTCATCAAAACTTGAAATGTGGAAGGTGCATTGGTAAGCCCAAAAATGCATGACCAAAAATTCATAATGACCCTCATGAGTTCTAAATGTTGTTTTCAGAATTTTTTTAGTCTTCATTCTAATTTGATGATATCCCGAATGAAGATCCAACTTGGTGAAGTAAATTTCTCCATGTATTTCATCAATGACAGGAATGAGAAATTTATATTTAATACTGATTTTGTTGAGCTCCCTATAATCTAGACACATGCAGCATGATCCATCCTTCTTGTGCACCAATACTACTGGAGCAAAGAAAGAACTTTGACTAGGTTTAATTATACTAGCCTCTAGCATTTCTGCAACCATATGTTCAATTTCACTCTTTTGGGCATATGTAAGGCCTGATGTTTGAAGGAACACTTCCTATAATCAAACGAATAACATGATCATGATCATGAATAAGTGGGAATCATTTGGGAGTCTCAAATACCTTGGAATGATTTTCCAAGACTTTTTGGAGATATGGAGAAATAAATTATTTCAATGTTTGAACCTCTAGTGAGCATAATTGTGAAATTATGCCCCATTGTTCTTTCTTTAGAAGATTTGTCATGAAATTAGAGCTAATTATGTTTCGTGGTTTCTCTCAATACCCCTTAATTCAAATTCCTTTCCTTCCCAAAAAAAATTCAAGAAAAGTTCTTGAAAATTAAAAGTTGTTGTACCCAAATATTGTAACCATTAGACTCTTAGTACAACATCAACACCACCCATTGGAATGGGCGCATTGGACTATTCAATACATATTCCCCCATGGTTAGCTTGATATTATGGCACTTTCCAGAACAATTTATAGTTCCTCCATTTGCAACCATCACTTGGCACTCTAATGTTTGATATAGGAAGCAATTCAATTCCTTGGCTATCTTACAATGAATAAAATTATGGGTACTACCCGAATCAATCATCACTATTAACTTTTTCTTCTTGATTTTTCCTTCTATCTTGAGAGTTTGATGAGTGGAAATTCCTTCCAATGCATTACAAGATATGGTCGGATTCATTTCTTCTTTCTTTGGGGTTGGTTAAGGGTGTATATCCTCTTCTTTTGACGTGTTTTGTTCTGTTTACCCCTCCTCTTCACAATCTATGCAAAACAATTTCTTCTCAGCGCACTTATGACCTATAGTGTATTTTCTATCACAACTATAACAAATCCCTTTTTTCTCTTTTTTCTTCCAATTGTTGTGGTGTCAACCTTGTAGGTTATGGAAGGCTAGGAGAAACACTTACATCTTTTTTGTTGTGAGTGGTAGACTTCCTTGTTGCCATAATTTTGATTTCAACTTTTCTTGCCACCTTGAATGCCTTCTCCAATGAATCAGGTTCCCAAAGGCGAACCTTATGTTGGATGTTATCCTTTAAATTCCCTATGAAGACATCAATCCTATGCTTCTTTGGAATATGATTTACCCCTATTCAAGTTTTGGAAGTCCTCAATGTGCTTTCACATTGAACCCTTTTGTTTGAGATTTATTAATTGGCTAAAGAAGGTGTTTCTCTTTGTATCCTCATAATGTGCTATCATTTCCTCCGTAAAAATGGACCAAGTGACAATTGGTTTATGAGAATAAAGCCATTGATACCATACAAACTGATTTTATTCTAAATATAAAGATGCAGTTCATATCTTTTGTGTGTTTGACACATCATGTAGATCAAGGAATTGCTCCATCTATAGTATCCATGTCACCGGACCCTTGTCATCAAACTTCCTGATATTGATCTTTGGAATGTGGTTAGTCTTCAACACACTATGTGAGTCTCTAAAATCATAATTTTTATTCCTTTTATCCTCATCATGATTTTCGTGGAGTACCTTGTGACCACTAGGAAGCATTTCTTGTAGCAATTTTGTCAAACCTTCCAGGTCCCTTTTCAAATATGTTTTTAAAACATCCTTCAAAAAATCCATCTTTAAATTCATAATTGCTTCCATGTTAGATTTCAAACCACCCATCTTAGCTTCCATTTCATTTTTGGTTACTCTTTGCAAGAGTGAAATTTATTGCACTTGATCTTGCAATTTTGATAGATCATGTTGCATTTCTTCCTCTTCTTCACATGTCATAGAAGAGTTTTCTGATTGCTTACTAGGTGCATCCATTTTTTTTTTGAGGAATTAAAAAAAAAAAAATTGATATATATGCTTCACTATGCCCTTTGAATCACTTCAAACTGATTTTTCAAACAAAAGTTATGCAAAATTTAAAAAATACACACCCATTTCTTGCTTTTTAGGAGCTAGATATTACAAATGTTGTATCTTTGTAATTGTGAATCTCCAAGATAAAAAAAAATAGTCCTGTAGTATCCCTTTGAGTCTTATTTCCAACCCAACAAGTTAGACCAATACTATATTCCTCCAGAAAGGGTTATGACCAATCTTCCACGATGGCCTGATTATAAACTAGTTCAGTAGAGCGAACTTGTATGAAGTTCCACATGTCACTTTTTTAACCTTCGGCCCTGAAAATGATATCCAAAAAAATACAGTCCATCCTCTTATGTCACTTTTTACAAAAAATTCAAATCTAATGCTTAGAGAGAAAGTAATGACAATTTTCCCTATGTCACATATTTGACATGGAATTATGGATCCTTTAAAAACCATACATTCCTCATATCATATCTTTGAAAATATAGTGAGACAAGATCTGAAATTCTTACACAAAGTTCAACAAGATTTCGGCTCCATGTGATTACAATTTAAGCTTCTGAAGCTTCGTAGAAAAAAAATTATAGTGAAAATTCCACGATGACCTGTTTGAAGTAGTGAAACCCTAGAGTCCAAAGCTCTGATACCTAATGTTATGCAACAAACTTACAAATAGATAGATCAATAACTTAAAAATTATCCTCTTTGAGGGGGGGACCTCCTTTACATTACATAAATGAACAATTCTTTGATGATACAAATGAAAATACCTCCTTTCTATATATAGGAGTCTAAGGGGTCACAATATAATCAAAGCCTACATAAACAATAATAATGTAAGGGAACAACAATAACAATAGTGGGCTTCTATGGGGCACAATAATAACAGTATGTGGACTACATGGGCACAATAATAACAATAAGGGGCTACACTAGTATTATAGGGACCTAACAATGATACTCTATTCTTCAAAATTCGGTAAACCTGTGATAAAATCCATTGATACCTCCTCTCAACACTGACTTGGAATGGCTAAAGGTTTTAACAGACCCGGGTTCATAATTTTTTCAAATTTATTTTGTTGGCAAACCAAAAATTCTAGTACAAACTTATGAATATCATATTTAAGGTCATCCGAAAAAATTTCCTTCTTGACCCTGTGGTATGTTTTTAGAAATATTGAGTGCCCTCCTAAAGGAGAGGTGTGCAATTCCAAAAGAATATTTTATTTGAGTTGGGAATTCTTACATAGATATACGCTATCTTTGTACCATAATGAGTCATTTTTCCATAAAAATGTATCTGATGTGTTGGGATCTTGTTGAAACTTCTGAATGAATGTCCATACCTCTTTTTCATTCCTCCATTCCCCCATTTCTTTCATTATCCAGTCAGGTTGGATAATTGAAATGGCATAGAGAAATGCTTCCTAATCCTCATCCCTTCTTGAGAGTGCATATACAACAACATTTTTCTTCCCTTGTTTGTAGATTATTTAAAATTCATAACCCAACATCTTAGTGACCCATTTTTGTTGCTCTTCTGAAGATAATTTTTGTTCCAAAAATTATTTAAGACTATCATGATCCATTTTTACCTTGAAGTGTCTTCCCATGAGCTAAGGGCACCATCGCTTCAGGGAATGTAGTATAGACAACATTTCCTTCTCATAAATAGATTTATGTAAATGCTTTCCCTTGATTGGACGACTTTCAAAATCAATGGGTCTTCCTTATTGCATTAAAACAACACCAATTCCATTTCTTGAGGCATCACATTCCACCAGAAAGGTTTTTGTGAAGTCTAGAGTAGCTAAAACTGGAGCTTTGCACATTGCCTCTCTAAGATGTTCAAAGGACTTAGTTGCTTCTGGAGCCAAAAAAATGTATCTTTCTTCAATAATGTTGCTAGAGGTGTTGTTATTTTCCCATAATTCTTAATAAACTTGCGATAATACTCTATCAACCTAAGAAATCCTCGAAGGTTCTTTAGGGTTGTGGGAATTTCTCATTCCTTGATGGCTTTAATTTTGTTAGGATCTACCTTAACACCCTCATGAGATACAATATGACCCAAATATTCCACCTCCTATACCCCAAAGAAACATGGAAGTTTTTGCACACAATTGTTTCTCCTCCAATAGTTTGAGTACCCTGCCAACATGTTGAACATGATCCCTCCAAGACTTGTTGTCAATTAGTATATCATCAAAAAATACTAACACACATTTTCTATAGAAGAGTTTGAATATGGAATTCATCAAACCTTGAAATGTGGAAGGTGCATTAGTAAGGCCAAAAGGCATGACCAAAAATTCATAATGACCTTCATGAGTTATGAATGTTGTTTTCGGAATATCTTCAGTCTTCATTCTAATTTGATGATATCCTGAACAAAGATCCACCTTGGTGAAGTAAATTTCTCCATGTAATTCATCAATGAAAAGAAAGGGAAATTTATCTTTAATAGTGAGCTTGTTGAGCTCCCTGTAATCCAAACACATATGCCATGATACCATCATTCTTATGTACCAATATACTGAAGCAAAAAAGAACTTTCACTAGATTGAATATACCCGCCTCTAACATTTCTACAACCATACGTTCGATTTCACTCCTTTAGGCATGGGGATATTTGTAAGGTCTGATTATTGGAGGAGCGCTTCCTTGAATCAATTGAATAGCATGATCATCATCATGAATAGGTGGGATGCCTTTGGGAGTCTCAAATACTTTGGAATGACTGTCCAAGATTTGTCATGCCATCGGAGCTGATTATTTTTCTTGGTTTTCCTACGATGCCCCTTAATTCAATTTCCTTTCCTTCCCATGAAAATTTGAAAAAAAGTTCTTGAAAATTAAAAGCTATCATCCCCAAATATTGTAACCATTGGACTCTTAATACAACATCGTCATCACCCATTGGAATGGAAATATTTGGAATATTTAATACATATTCCCCCAAGGTTAATTTGATATTATGACACTTCCCTTAGCAATTTATAGTTCCTCCATTTACAACCATCACTTGACACTCTAGTGTTAGATATAGAAAGCAATTCAATTCCTTGGATATCTTACAATGAATAAAATTGTGGGTGCTACCAAAATCGATCAACACTATCACCTTTTTCTTCTTGATAAATCCTTCTATCTTGAGAGTTTGAGGAGTGGCAATTCCTGCCAATGCATTACAAGATATGGTCAGATTCATTTCATCTTTCTCTGGGGTTGGTTCCTAGTGTATATCCTCTTCTTTTGATGTTTATAGTTCCTTTTCTTCCTTCTCTTCACAAACTATTTTAAAATAATTTATTCTTAGCACACTTATGACCCTTAGTGTATTTTCTATCACAACTATAACAAAGCCCTTTTGCTCTTTTCTCCTCTAGTTTTTGTGGTGTCAACCTTGTAGGTTATGGGATGTTAGGAGCAACAACACTTCCATTTTTATAGTTGTGAGTGGTAGACTTCCTTATTGCCATAATTTTGCTTTCAACTTTTCTTACCACCTTGAATTCCTTCTCCAATGAATCAGGTTCCCAAAGGTGAACATCATGTTGGATTTTATCCTTTAAACACCCTATGAAGATATCAATCCTTTGCTCCTCTGGAAGATCATTTACCTTGATATTCAATCTTTGGAAGTCCTCAATGTTTTCCTTCCTTGAACCCTTTTGTTTGATATTTATAAATTGGCTAAAGATGGTATTTCTCTTTGTAGCCTTATAATGTGATACCAATTGTTCCGCAAAAATTATCCAAGTGACAATTGATTTACGATAAATAAGTTATCTATACCACACAAACTGATTTTATTCTAAATATAAAGATGCAATGTGTAACTTTTGTGTGTGTGGTACATCATGTAGATCAAAGAAATTCTTCATTTGTATTATCCATGTTACCAGATCCTTTCCGTCAAACTTCCTCATATCGATCTTTGGAATGTGGTTGGTCTTTAATCCAAAGTTAGAGTCTCTAAAATCATGATTAACATTCCCCTTGTTCTCATCATGAGTTTCATGGAATACCTTTTCGCCATTAAGAAGCATTTCTTGTAGCAACTTTGTCAAACCTTCCTTCAAACATTCCATTTCTCCTTTTAAACCATTCTTCAAACCATCCATCTTAGCTTCCATGTATGATTTTAATCCATCCTTTAAACCTTCAACCTTAGCTTCCAGTTCACTTTTGGTTACTCTTTGCATGAGCGACATTTGTTTCACTTGGTTTCATAATTTTGATATATCATGTTGCATCTCTTCCTCTTCTTCATGTGTCATAGATGAGATTTTTGGTTGCTTACTAGGTGTGTCCATTTTTTTTGTTTAGAGGCATTTTCGAATAAAACAATGATATCTATGATTCACTACACCCTATGAATCACTTCAAACTAATTTTTCAAACAAAAGTTATGCAAAATTTTAAAAAATACACACCTCTTTCTTGCTTTTTAGGAGCTCGATATTGAAATTGTTGTATCTTTGTAATTTCATATCTCCAAGGTCTGAAATTTCATCCTATGGTATCCCTCTAAGTCTTCTTTCCAATGCCATAAGTTAGACCAAAGTTGTGTTTTTCAAGATAATGTTTTTCACAATCTCCCACGATGACTTGACTATGGACTGGTTCAGTAAAGCAAACTTGTAAGGAATGCCACATGTCACTATTTCAACCTTCGACCCTGAAAAATGATACACAAAAAACTATAGTCCTTGAAATTTAATTTTATTTTTATGAAATTCAAATCTGATTCTCATAGAGGAAGTTATGATGATTTTCCCAAGGTCACATGTTTGAGACTGAATTTTGGAGCATGAAACACCCCAACTTCTTCTGACCATATCTCCAAAACTATATCTAACCAAGCTCTAAATTTTTTTAGAAGAATTTCATAAAGATTTTGGCTCCACGTGGTTGCATTTTTAGCTACTGAACCTTCGTAGAAAAATAGTTGTAGCAAAAATTCCAAGATGCCCTGTTTGCAACACCGAAACCCTTGAATCCAAACCTCTGATACCAAATGTTATGCAACCAAATCACAAATTAGAAGAAAAGATAGATGAATGACTGGAGAAATCGTCTCTTCGATGGGAAAACCTCCTTTACATCACATAAATGAACAATTATTGGATGATACAAATGACAAGACCTCCTTTCTATATATAGGAGTCTAAGGGGTCACAATATAATAAAAAGCCTACATAACAATAATAATGTAAAGGCGCAACAATAACAATAGTGGGCTTCTATGGGGCACAATAATAACAATATGGGGGCTACATGTGCACAATAATAACAATAAGGGGGTACACTAACAATAAGAATAAGTGGCTACACTAGTATTATAGGGACCTAACATTAAAAAAGGAAAATCTAGGTTGGGCACCATGTAACGGAAGGACAATAAAAATTTGGTCGGAAAAAATCTTAAGAAAAAGGCCAATGGAGGGTGATAATTCACTAAGTGAACTTTAGGTTTGGATGGAGATAGAAGGTTACAAAATTGTATTTGATATCTCTTCATGGAGTGAAGAATTTGGAGAATGGGAACAATGGAAATTTGACAATATACCCCAAAGAATGTTGGGTCCGTGGGAGGTTCTAAACCAACAGTTAAAAGGAAGAGCTCTCATGGAAATAAACATGGAAGATAAAAGAGTCTGGTTCTACTCCAAATTAGGTAGCTACACTGTTAAAGAAGGGTATAAGAAGCTTGTCAACAACATGATTAAACCATCATGATTTGGAACAAGATATGGGATGGAGTTGGGATTCCAAATGTTGATGTGTTTAGTTGGTAGCTATTTCATAGTAAATCATTAATATCTGAAATTTTAAAGAAAATAAATATACAAGGGCCCTTATAGTGCGTCTTGTGTCGTGATGTGGAGGAAACTATTAATCATATTTTTAGGAATTGTTGTTTCACCATGCAAGTCTGGAAAGAAACATTGGGGATAGTCTTTCAGCTTAGTAAGATTCCAAGTTCGTGGACTAATATGTTCATATGTTGGAGGACAAAGTATCCCAATAAATGAAAAACAAAATGGCTCTTTGGTGTTTTTGGGAGACAACACCAAATTTCTTATGTTGGAAAAAATTTGGCTTTCCAGAAATGAGGTAATATACAATTATGCCCATCCAAAGATGGAGATGATGGCCAATAAAGTTACAACTCTTCTAGAGAAGGGATTGAGTGTCTGTGCTATCAAGGCCAACACTTCTAAAAATTTGATGGACAATGAAATAGAGTGAATTTAAATTTTAAAAGGGGAAGATCATGCTAGCAACTTCACTAAAATCCACAGGTCCAAAGCAATTTTACTTTGTGAATAGGCAAAGATGAACTGGAAGCCTGGATTCAACAAAGAAAAGGCATAATTTTATTTTTCGATGGATATTCAAAAGGAAACCTAGGGGTAGTTGGCATTATGATACAAGTGTTGTCCTTGATGGCAACTCACTCAGATGACAGATCATAGTGCAGCAGGTCAATAGCAAAGAATTAATGATCAGACTACAAAGAATGAATAAAGAGAGGTATACACACGTTCACCTTGACAAAGGAGCATATACACACGGGTTAATAGACGAAAAGGAGCATATAACGTACACATGCACTTTCACAGAAAGAAAAGCATGTATATCTTAGAAAACTAAGTTTTGGTCCAAGGTATTTGGTCCATGGTTTTTTGATCCATGGTATTAGTCCAAGGTATCTAGTCTGAGGTACTAACCCTAGGTATTTGGTCCAAGGTATTGGTCCTAAGTGGTTTTGGTCCATGGTATTGAGAAAGGCCTAAAACTATAAAAGGAGGAGAAGATCATTAGGCCAGGGGTGCAAATATTGAATATCTGATGAAGTGTGGGATCTAGTATACAGGTTATCATCTTATGGTGCTTTGCCTAATCTGAATCGAGGATGAACCTTAGTGGTTGATGAAGGGCTAAGATCTATTGATGGATCAGGATCTTAAGGCTTGAAATGAATTATCATTATCTGGTTTGATTATGTATAGTCTTGATCTAAATACTGACGCATGGGTTATCCGGATTTAAACAGGAATGCAATAGATTATAGAGATAACCATAAATACAGAGATGCAATAACCATAAATAAAGAGATGCAGTGGAAATAATACTTCATACACGTTGTTTCAATTCATCAAAGTAGCGTATACATTATGAAATATGATATCTGAATTTGCAGTTGGTTCTAGTGGTTGTTGCAAAGTTCTGGGTTCTGCTCTGTGTTCTGGTGACTATGTTTTGATGACAGGGCTTCAGTGATTTAGTTGTTGGGTGATTCAAGGGTTGATGATTGAGTATTTAGTGATTGGTTAATGCAATGGTTTTATTGCAGTGGTGATTGATTTTGAGCTTCAATGTTGTTGATGGGTCCAGTATGAAAATTGGATGAAACGTGGCCTTCATATTGTGGTGTTGTGTTTCAGGAGTATCGAGTCTGAAAATTTATGAAACATGGTCACTAGAGGAAGAGAGAAAGCCATAGCCTTCTGTATTTCGGTGCCTACGTACTAGTAAACATATCGACCAATACAAGAGCTAGGGGGTTGGAGCTCCCTTCCAGTAGTAGCTAGAAAACGAATGAAGGTTGGAGCCTTCAATAGGCCGGTGCCTACGTACTAGTAAACAGATCGGCTAGTACAAGACCTAGGGGGTTGTAGCTTCTTTCCAATAGAAGCTAGAGAATGAGAGAAGGTTGTAGCTTTCTGCAGGTGGGTGCCTACGTACTGGTATGAGTCTGCATCAATACAAGATTGTAAACAAGTTTTTCTTATATTAAAAAGAAGACAGCAAGAGGTGGTTTTTGTCCCGCATTGGGTTTCCACCTTATATCTTGGTGTTCATGTGTGTTTCTTATGTGTGATGGTTTGTTCTGATATCACTGCACATGGTTACTATTTATATGGTTAATGAAGTATTGGTGCACTGATTAAAGATCAACATATGATGAATTAACTAAATCATAAGATTGTTTGATATACGTTGGTTTCCTTAAACACAATTGCGTGTACACGTGAGTTCCCTTAACTGAAGTAGCGTATGTAAATCTGATTATGGATATGAAAAGTTATTGACTTGCTAATACTGATTCACCCCCCCCTTTCAGTGTTATTTCCACAATTGGTATCAGAGCAGGTCCTTCAGAAGAAGCTTGATCGCTTGAAGGGAGATCCATCAAAATGAATAATCAAGAGACATGGGATCCATCAGACCGCCAATCTTCGATGGGAGCAATTTTTTTTACTAGAACATAAGAATCACAACCTATCTATAATCACTTGGAATGGATGTTTGGGAAATTGTGGAAAAAGGATATACATTTCCAACAACAATTCCTATAGATACGGCAGGTAAAAAGGATTATGAAACCAATGCCAAAGTTGTCACTATTTTATTGGGAAGTTTGTCAAAATCAGAGTTTGTCAAGGTCATGCAGCTCAAATCAGCCAAAGAAATATGGGACAAAATCATTCTGAGCTACGAAGGAGACTCTCAGGTAAAACGTGTTAAGCTTCAAACTCTTAGAATTTAGTATGAAACTATTAAGATGCATAGTGATGAAAGCATAGCTAGTTACTTCCTACATATAGATGAGGTTGTCAATTGTATGAGGAATCTAGGTGAAGAAATTAAGGAAGTTGTCTTAGTTGAGAAAGTTTTGAGATCCTTGTCTGCTAAATTTCAACCCGAAGTGTCTGCCATAGAAGAAAAATAGGATCTACAAAATATCACTATGATGTAACTTCACGGAATCTTAACTTACTTTGAGATGAGAAAAGGAGGACAATCAGATAAGAGAGAAGCTGCATTTAAAGCATCAACAAAGGGAAAAGAAAAACTCAATGAATCAGGACACATTTCAGAAGAAGAAGATGAGGTAAATTTTGTCAAGAAGCTTCAACGAGATTCTGGAAGGTTCAAAGGTAAGCTACCTTTCAAATGATTTTCTTGTGGTAGATTTGGTCATTACGCTGCTAGATACCCTCATAATAAAGGAAAGATGTATGAAGAAGGTAATAGAAGTTATTATACTCATTATGATAGTTATGGCTTGTCCAATAGTGATGAAGATGATCAAGAAATCAAACTACTCATGGCATATGAAAATAATGCCTTAGAAAAGGAAGATTTCCTTAAAGAAATCAGCCAACTTAAAATCAGTTTGGCAGATTAAGATACAGTCATAAACACAGTGACACATCAACTCAATGAAAAGGACAAACACAATGAAGTGTTAGAATGTGAAGTGGTAAGTCTAAGAAAAGAACTTGAAAAGACAGACTCTGAATCTTAGATTTGCTAAAGGATGAGAAACGTTAGATGAAATCCTCAAAGTTCAGCGTTCGCCCATTATAAAGACTGGTCTTGGTTTTCATAAAGGTGAATCTAGATCAAAAGGTAAGGTAATAAACTCCAATGAAAAATCTGAGATGCTCAACAAGGAAATAGAAATTCAATCCCATCAATAACCAAGGAAAGAAATTATTCAAAGAAAATATTTTACTCCTAACTGTGGAAGTAATAGTCGATTATTTCCTTCAAAGAATGATGTTGAATGTTTTATATGTCATAATTTTGGACATGTTGCAGCTAAGTGCAAAATTAGAATGGTTCAAGACCATCACATAGAAAAATCATCACGTTCCAGGTACTTTAAGGGATATTGTTTTGCTTGCAATATGTTTGGTCACAACACTATTGATTGCAATAAAAGGAATATGAAACATGTAAGATGTTATGCGTGTAACAAGTTTGGACATAAAGTAAAGGAATGCAGGAGCAAATTTCGGACAACAAACCAAAAGGATCATACATCATCACAATCAAAGGTATTGAAGAAGACATAATTATTGTCAGAAAGATGTGGCATAGCTCAGTTTGCAGACATAACAGACCCAGGGGAAGCTGAAAGTGTAAAACTTCAATATTCCAATTTTCATACGCACCTATTATGAAGAGAAGTCCTGTATATACGCAAGCTAGACGTTGCACAGTCGCGTATATGGTGTTCTAAGTAAAAAGCAGTGGGACAGACTAAGGAAAAGGAGTCTGATATGGTTCAGTCACTTATCTGCTCTGTTTGATGATGGTATGGCACAGATTCAGGGGGAGCATATGCTTCTAATAATTCATTGTTGGCATTATCTTAGAAGATCTTGGTACAGATCCACATAATTGTCTTGATTCAGGTGACTCTATTGATGATGGAAATATACAGGTTGTTGATGTTGCTGACAGATGCTTATGGTGCGGATAATATATGGTGTATGATAGTTGATGACTATCATGGTCTTGTTTAGGTCTTTGGTCTAAATGTCATGTATATCTTTTAAAGCCATATGAGTCATATGATGTAATTTGTACCCCCACTATGCATGGGAAGGATGTTGTAATAATTTATATTTCAGTCATGTATAAACATTTGGTATATCCCCGCCCAGTTGGGTGGATGAGTCAAATTTGGTATATCCCCACTTGGTTGGGAGATGGATGTATGAGTCATTGGTGATAGGAAGGTCATTGGTGATGTATGTATAGTCATGTTAATCTTTTGAAAAATATTTTTACAGAGTATGCATGTGCTTAGGGGGAGCATGGATGGATTGGTACATCTTAGCATGTATAAAGGGGGCGCTCAATCAGAGATTTCAGCACGTACTCGGGGGAGGCATGGACAACATCAAAGGGAGAGAATATCATGGTCTTCCCTTTGCCCTTGATGTCAAAGGGGGAAAGTGCCTTGGTGTTGTTGTTGCCATCAAGTCCAAGGGGGAGATTGTGTGCATTATGATATAGGTGTTGTCCTT
>APFE030082644.1:33594-112180 GCA_000404065.3 Pinus taeda | reverse complement strand
CCATGTTGGACAAGTAAATCATGCATTTTTACCTTCCAGATCTCAAAATTATTCTTGCCATTAAATTTCTCAATTTCAAACCAGGCACTTTGAGTTTTCGCCATTTGTATCAACAAAAAACACAATAATCTCCAATATCCAACCAGCAATAAAAAAAAAAAATTGCCTATGCCTTTCTGCCTTTGCCTTTAAAACAAAAAACTGCCCTTTACACTTATATTAAAAAAATAACTTTCTGCCATATGCACTTCTCAAAAAAGTAATATGCGTCCTTTTCAAAAAAAACTTCAATATCCCAGCACATAAATATGCACATACGCACCACATGTCCCAGCACATAAATATTGATTGCGCATAAAAACTTCAATATCCCAGCACATAAACATTCCCACAATACAACTGGCACTGCGTTAAAAAAGAAATTGAACATCAAATTGTTTTGCTAAGTCTAATTTGTTGAACAAATTGACGAGAACATTTACTGCGCGAGAATTCCTTTTCTACAAGCTTCTGCGGTACGTGAAAAACCGCTTCAAATTGTGCAGCATTTCGCAAAACGAAAATGCCCCTTGCTTCGTATCGTTCTCAGGTATCTGACAACGCTTGCTGGTTCTGATATTCCGTGTTCCTCAATGTTTGTGGTCCAGCCGGAATTCTCTCATACAAGGGAATTACCTCACGATCTTTTGACGTGGATGTCACAGGAGCCATAATCAACAAACCGGTCTATAGAAATACGCATCTTTTAGTTCAGTACATTTGCAATGCAACATCGTCATCTCTGTGTATTTTACCAAAAATCGACAAAAAACCTTCATCATTTTTAACGAGCGAGAGAGAGCTAAAAAAAGATCATCACCTTGACGCAGAAATTAGGGTCACCGTGACCGTCAAGGAAGAAACGTCGGTCCTCATTTCAAAAAAACTTTTGAAGAACAACGCGTATGGGCATTTTTCAGTGAAGAAATGGCTTCCGTGGCAACCCTTAAAGATTTGAATTCTACCATCTGGAAAGTCAAATGAAAGACCAACCTCATCGAACCATGAATTCTTCAACAGAACCGTACTCAAACTCTACGTACTCCGCAGGAAACAGGCTTCTGGCTCACACGCTGGTAATCACACGCTGCT
Organism: Pinus taeda; assembly: GCA_000404065.3. Classification (NCBI taxonomy): domain Eukaryota; kingdom Viridiplantae; phylum Streptophyta; class Pinopsida; order Pinales; family Pinaceae; genus Pinus; species Pinus taeda. The sequence continues at coordinate 111,049 of APFE030082644.1, read as the reverse complement.
GCCAATTGATCATGAACAGCGCTCCGGCACGCAGGACTCCAGCATCAGTATTCACACGCAAGCGGACAGGCGTTCTCCAGGCAGTTTGAACAGTAAGCTTCCACACGCAGCGCTCCACCTCCAGCAGTCAAACACAGCTCCCTCAACGCTCCAGCACAGCCAGCGCTCCACCTTGTGCTTTGATACCAATTGTTGGTCCCAGAGGCACAGCTAAATCACATAAACACACAGCAAAATATCAAGCACATATGACACAGTTTTTAACGTGGTTAACCCAACCAATCTGGGCTAAGTTCACCAAACATAGGCATCAGGAATTTATTAATCAAAACAGGAGATTACAACATGAAATCCTCACAAAACTCTCACACTCTTAGCAAACCATCTGAATGGTTGCCTGTTATATAGCATAGAGAATCTAACAGCCTCATTAACTCACTCACATCAAATATAGGAGGCATTAACTCCCTCCCAACAACCTGGAGCTAATCTAGGAACTGAATTCTATTGTTGTCATCAGCTGAGATTTTTCCTATTTTGCTCCAAACATAAAATCTCAACAGGTATAACTAAAGTCTGTAATAGCTGCAAAATTATTTTCATATGTATACGTTGGTTGGATTTGGTTAAAACGCGTATACACGTTGTTTCAATTCATCAAAGTAGCGTATACATTATGAAATATGATATCTGAATTTGCAGTTGGTTCTAGTGGTTGTTGCAAAGTTCTGGGTTCTGCTCTGTGTTCTGGTGACTATGTTTTGATGACAGGGCTTCAGTGATTTAGTTGTTGGGTGATTCAAGGGTTGATGATTGAGTATTTAGTGATTGGTTAATGCAATGGTTTTATTGCAGTGGTGATTGATTTTGAGCTTCAATGTTGTTGATGGGTCCAGTATGAAAATTGGATGAAACGTGGCCTTCATATTGTGGTGTTGTGTTTCAGGAGTATCGAGTCTGAAAATTTATGAAACATGGTCACTAGAGGAAGAGAGAAAGCCATAGCCTTCTGTATTTCGGTGCCTACGTACTAGTAAACATATCGACCAATACAAGAGCTAGGGGGTTGGAGCTCCCTTCCAGTAGTAGCTAGAAAACGAATGAAGGTTGGAGCCTTCAATAGGCCGGTGCCTACGTACTAGTAAACAGATCGGCTAGTACAAGACCTAGGGGGTTGTAGCTTCTTTCCAATAGAAGCTAGAGAATGAGAGAAGGTTGTAGCTTTCTGCAGGTGGGTGCCTACGTACTGGTATGAGTCTGCATCAATACAAGATTGTAAACAAGTTTTTCTTATATTAAAAAGAAGACAGCAAGAGGTGGTTTTTGTCCCGCATTGGGTTTCCACCTTATATCTTGGTGTTCATGTGTGTTTCTTATGTGTGATGGTTTGTTCTGATATCACTGCACATGGTTACTATTTATATGGTTAATGAAGTATTGGTGCACTGATTAAAGATCAACATATGATGAATTAACTAAATCATAAGATTGTTTGATATACGTTGGTTTCCTTAAACACAATTGCGTGTACACGTGAGTTCCCTTAACTGAAGTAGCGTATGTAAATCTGATTATGGATATGAAAAGTTATTGACTTGCTAATACTGATTCACCCCCCCCTTTCAGTGTTATTTCCACAATTGGTATCAGAGCAGGTCCTTCAGAAGAAGCTTGATCGCTTGAAGGGAGATCCATCAAAATGAATAATCAAGAGACATGGGATCCATCAGACCGCCAATCTTCGATGGGAGCAATTTTTTTTACTAGAACATAAGAATCACAACCTATCTATAATCACTTGGAATGGATGTTTGGGAAATTGTGGAAAAAGGATATACATTTCCAACAACAATTCCTATAGATACGGCAGGTAAAAAGGATTATGAAACCAATGCCAAAGTTGTCACTATTTTATTGGGAAGTTTGTCAAAATCAGAGTTTGTCAAGGTCATGCAGCTCAAATCAGCCAAAGAAATATGGGACAAAATCATTCTGAGCTACGAAGGAGACTCTCAGGTAAAACGTGTTAAGCTTCAAACTCTTAGAATTTAGTATGAAACTATTAAGATGCATAGTGATGAAAGCATAGCTAGTTACTTCCTACATATAGATGAGGTTGTCAATTGTATGAGGAATCTAGGTGAAGAAATTAAGGAAGTTGTCTTAGTTGAGAAAGTTTTGAGATCCTTGTCTGCTAAATTTCAACCCGAAGTGTCTGCCATAGAAGAAAAATAGGATCTACAAAATATCACTATGATGTAACTTCACGGAATCTTAACTTACTTTGAGATGAGAAAAGGAGGACAATCAGATAAGAGAGAAGCTGCATTTAAAGCATCAACAAAGGGAAAAGAAAAACTCAATGAATCAGGACACATTTCAGAAGAAGAAGATGAGGTAAATTTTGTCAAGAAGCTTCAACGAGATTCTGGAAGGTTCAAAGGTAAGCTACCTTTCAAATGATTTTCTTGTGGTAGATTTGGTCATTACGCTGCTAGATACCCTCATAATAAAGGAAAGATGTATGAAGAAGGTAATAGAAGTTATTATACTCATTATGATAGTTATGGCTTGTCCAATAGTGATGAAGATGATCAAGAAATCAAACTACTCATGGCATATGAAAATAATGCCTTAGAAAAGGAAGATTTCCTTAAAGAAATCAGCCAACTTAAAATCAGTTTGGCAGATTAAGATACAGTCATAAACACAGTGACACATCAACTCAATGAAAAGGACAAACACAATGAAGTGTTAGAATGTGAAGTGGTAAGTCTAAGAAAAGAACTTGAAAAGACAGACTCTGAATCTTAGATTTGCTAAAGGATGAGAAACGTTAGATGAAATCCTCAAAGTTCAGCGTTCGCCCATTATAAAGACTGGTCTTGGTTTTCATAAAGGTGAATCTAGATCAAAAGGTAAGGTAATAAACTCCAATGAAAAATCTGAGATGCTCAACAAGGAAATAGAAATTCAATCCCATCAATAACCAAGGAAAGAAATTATTCAAAGAAAATATTTTACTCCTAACTGTGGAAGTAATAGTCGATTATTTCCTTCAAAGAATGATGTTGAATGTTTTATATGTCATAATTTTGGACATGTTGCAGCTAAGTGCAAAATTAGAATGGTTCAAGACCATCACATAGAAAAATCATCACGTTCCAGGTACTTTAAGGGATATTGTTTTGCTTGCAATATGTTTGGTCACAACACTATTGATTGCAATAAAAGGAATATGAAACATGTAAGATGTTATGCGTGTAACAAGTTTGGACATAAAGTAAAGGAATGCAGGAGCAAATTTCGGACAACAAACCAAAAGGATCATACATCATCACAATCAAAGGTATTGAAGAAGACATAATTATTGTCAGAAAGATGTGGCATAGCTCAGTTTGCAGACATAACAGACCCAGGGGAAGCTGAAAGTGTAAAACTTCAATATTCCAATTTTCATACGCACCTATTATGAAGAGAAGTCCTGTATATACGCAAGCTAGACGTTGCACAGTCGCGTATATGGTGTTCTAAGTAAAAAGCAGTGGGACAGACTAAGGAAAAGGAGTCTGATATGGTTCAGTCACTTATCTGCTCTGTTTGATGATGGTATGGCACAGATTCAGGGGGAGCATATGCTTCTAATAATTCATTGTTGGCATTATCTTAGAAGATCTTGGTACAGATCCACATAATTGTCTTGATTCAGGTGACTCTATTGATGATGGAAATATACAGGTTGTTGATGTTGCTGACAGATGCTTATGGTGCGGATAATATATGGTGTATGATAGTTGATGACTATCATGGTCTTGTTTAGGTCTTTGGTCTAAATGTCATGTATATCTTTTAAAGCCATATGAGTCATATGATGTAATTTGTACCCCCACTATGCATGGGAAGGATGTTGTAATAATTTATATTTCAGTCATGTATAAACATTTGGTATATCCCCGCCCAGTTGGGTGGATGAGTCAAATTTGGTATATCCCCACTTGGTTGGGAGATGGATGTATGAGTCATTGGTGATAGGAAGGTCATTGGTGATGTATGTATAGTCATGTTAATCTTTTGAAAAATATTTTTACAGAGTATGCATGTGCTTAGGGGGAGCATGGATGGATTGGTACATCTTAGCATGTATAAAGGGGGCGCTCAATCAGAGATTTCAGCACGTACTCGGGGGAGGCATGGACAACATCAAAGGGAGAGAATATCATGGTCTTCCCTTTGCCCTTGATGTCAAAGGGGGAAAGTGCCTTGGTGTTGTTGTTGCCATCAAGTCCAAGGGGGAGATTGTGTGCATTATGATATAGGTGTTGTCCTTGATGGCAACTCACTCAGATGACAGATCATAGTGCAGCAGGTCAATAGCAAAGAATTAATTATCAGACTACAAAGAATGAATAAAGAGAGGTATACGCAGGTTCACCTTGACAAAGGAGCATATACACACGGGTTAATAGACCAAAAGGAGTGTATAACGTACACATGCACTTTCACAGAAAGAAAAGCGTGTATATCTTGGAAAACTAAGTTTTGGTCCAAGGTATTTGGTCCATGGTTTTTTGATCCATGGTATTAGTCCAAGGTATCTGGTCTGAGGTATTGACCCTAGGTATTTGGTCCAAGGTATTGGTCCTAAGTGGTTTTGGTCCATGGTATTGAGAAAGGCCTAAAACTATAAAAGGAGGAGAATATCATTAGGCCAGGGGTGCAAGTATTGAATATTTGATGAAGTGTGAGATCTAGTATACGGGTTATCAACTTATGGTGCTTTGCCTGATTTGAATCAAGGATGAACCTTAGCAGTTGATGAAGGGATAAGATCTATTGATGGATTGGGATCTTAAGGCTTGAAATGAATTATCATTACCTGGTCTGATTATGTATAGCCTAGATTTGAATACTGATACATGGGTTATTCTATAAATGTTATGATCTGGGTATAACTGAAGTTTGTAATAACTGAAAAATTATTTGCGGATGTATACGCTGGTTGGCTTTGGTTAAAACGCATATACACACTGTTTCGGTTCATCAGAGTAGCATATACATTATGAAATATGATGTATGAATTTGTAGTTGGTTCTAGTGGTTGTTGCAGAGTTCTGGGTTTTGCTCTGTGTTCTGGTGATTGTTTTTTGATGACAGGGCTGCAATGATTCAGTTGTTGGGTGATTCAGAGATTGATGATTGAGTATTTAATGATTGGTTAATGCAATGGTTGTATTGCAGTGGTGATTGATTTTGAGCTTCAATGTTGTTGATGGGTCCAATATGAAAATTGGATGAAACGTGGCCTTAATATTGTGGTGTTGTGTTCTAGGAGTATCTAGTCTGAAAATTTATGAAACGTGGTCCCTGGAGGAAGAGAGAAGGTCATAGCCTTCTGTAGGCCAACACCTACGTACTAGTAAACATATTGGCCAGTACAAGAGCCAGGGGGTTGGAGCTCCCTTCCAGTAGTAGCTGGAAAACGAGTGAAGGTTGGAGCCTTCATTAGGCTGGTGCCTACATACTAGTAAACAGATCGGCCAGTACAAGAGCTAGGGGGTTGTAGCTCCCTTCCAGTAGAAGCTGGAGAATGAGAGAAGGTTGTAGCCTTCTGAAGATGGGTGCATGTGTCCTGGTATGAGTCTGCACCAATACAAGATTGTAAACATGTTTTTCTTATATTAAAAAGAAGACAGCAAGAGGTGGTGTTTGTCCCCTGTTGGGTTTCCACCTTATATCTTGGTGTTCATGTGTATTTCTTATGTGTGATGGTTTGTTCTGATATTACTGCACATGGTTACTGTTTATATAGTTAATGAAGTATCGATGCACTGATTAAAGATAAACATATGATGAATTAACTGAATCATAAGATTGCTTGATATATGTTGGTTGCCTTAAACACAGTTGCATGTACATGCGAGTTCCCTTAAATGAAGTAGGGTATATAAATCTGATTATGGGAATGAAAATTTATTGACTTGCTAACATTGATTCAAACCCCCCCACCCCCCCAAGTATTATTTCCAATAGGGGCAGTAGGAGAAAGAGCATTCATTCAAAACCGTGATGAACAAACAAAAACCAAGTTTGCTTGGGGTCTTAACATAACTTCAAATGACCAAGTTAAGTACTGGGCTGGAAAGGTATCAAATTACACCATAACAAGTGAGAAACCAAATTCATTGTAATTGGTGATTCATTAATTGCTATAAAATAGATTTGGACAAAAAAGAAAGATGGTAGAAGTGTCACTCTCCAATTGTAAATCACATCTCTCTCCTAATGAACTAGTTTAGGAAGATTGAGATATTTCACATGCTTAGAAAACTCATTACTATGGCACATGATATGGCTAATAGGGACATCTAGCTCGAGTAGGGACAACTACAAATAAATGGTAACATGGTTGTAAATCAAATTCCTCCAAGAAAATAAAAAACATGGTGAAATCCTTAGTTGCTAGAGAATAGCTAGTGGCCAAAATGAATCAAGGCAAGATGCTTAATAAAGTTGAATATAGACATGCAATAGTCGCTAGAGGGACACATATGGAATGCACTTACCTAGGTGGTTGATGGTTTGTATTACACTTGGCTTCGGGATGACGTAAGGGGTGGTAGAATATGGAGCCAGCATGACAAAGAGAATAAGGTGAAATTAATGAACATCTTGAACTTATCCATCATACTCACCTTTAAGCATGGTAAAACAAGCAAGGTTAATAATGTGTTAGTGGTTATAGTCGATATTTTAATAAAAAAGAGAATGAGAATGTTGATCGATGTCAACTCATTGCATGCGAACTCTTATTTCGATGGTACGTTCATTATTTTTATGTGGAAGTTTCTTAAGCTAGATGGTAGTTATTACTTGGTTCTTTGTGGTAGAATTCAGGGAGAAATAGAAACAACTGGTTTTCATTACAGATAGGAAAATATGGCTAAGCATACGGTCGATGATAAGATGTGTCAGTTGCTGGAAAAACAAACAAACACCATCAAAGCCCTTATGCATGCCTTGGGAAAGTGTGATAGGCCTTGGAACTCTGAGAGAACAATATGCAGGGGTGATTATTGGTCACAGATCATAAGGAGGATTCCTTGAAACTCATGGTGACAACCACCAAAGTAATGTTGGAGGCTATGGTGGCATGCTAATAGGAATATGTGGTATTAACTAAATGTGAGATTGGTGCAACGCATGCTTCTGCTTTGGGAAACACCTCTGGTAACCAAGGGGATGATTGTCTACACAAAGCTAAAGATGGAAGAGGAAAAAGGGAGAAGCACCCTCTGATGAATTGAATATGCAAACTTCAATTTCTTAATAGTATGTTAAATGCAATGTTTCATTATTTTTATTTTAGGCAGTTACTAGTAGATATCGAGCTACAAGGACTTTGAAGTTTTGCAATTCCATATTGTAATTCTAGACAATAGGCTTACCGTAGAACAATTTTTTAAATTACTATGGATTTATTAGCTTTGAGCACATTTCTCAACTTTTTTTCAATATTTTAATACAAATCAACCATTTCATATGTGTGTGTGTGTGTATATATATATATTAAACTTTGCAAAATTTGTTATCCACATTTTCTATTGTTTTTATACATTAAGGGAAATTTATTAAATGTATTTTATCTAAGTATCTTATATTTTGTGTATCTAGTTTTTAGAAACAACGATTATTAAGCAATTGCTCAATAAAGATAAAATATAGAAAACCAAATGAAAAGCTAATGATAAAACTTGTAAAATATAATAACATAACATAGAACCTACAAAATATAATCTTTGTGTTAATAATTTAGAAATGAGAAAGTAGTGTTCACAGACTTTTTCAAATGAGTAATATCTTTTAATTAGAACTTGCATACAAAAATGTAGTTACCAAATTTTACATAGCACATTAGCTCTATAAATAGTTCACTATGGAAAAACTCTAATGACTTGTGAGCCCATCATTAACAAGTACTAACCATTTAGTGGGCCTTATTTCATAAAGATGACACTTTTTCATTGAGTAACTACCCACTAACTACTTAAAAAGCCTTATTCAAGGAAGATGTCATGTAGAATGATAATGATATGGAGCTTGCAGAATATAAGGATAATAACATAGAATCTGCATAATATAATCCTTTTATTGATAATGTAGAAAAGAGAAAGCATTGTTCATGGATCTTTTCAAAGAAGTATTATCCTTTGACCATAGCTTGAGTGCAAAAATGATAGTGAACGAAACATTACATAACATAGTAGTTCTATAAACAATTTATGTCTAGCAAAACTATAATGACTTGTGAACCCATCACTTACAAGTATTAACCATTTAGTGGCCAATCATGTGCTGACATGTGGCACGAGCGTACATGGAAATTTGGAGAGTTGTGATTGGTTTATGAGTTTTGAAGTGGCTTATTTAGGAGGTGCCACATGGCCCAATGAGAGGGCACCATGTGGCCCTCTGTGTTTGTGCCAAAATTAGGTGATTGGGCCAACCGACCTCCATCGAATTCGAACCCACGATCTATCAGTTACAAACCGATTGTTGTACCATCCAATGAACCATGTTATTCGTTATAAGTAAATGGCGGGTTTATATTTAAATCCAATTAAAAATGGCATTGGTGAAGCGGGTGGGGCACATGGCCCCAACCCGGGGTCGTGTGGCTCATGGCATAACCAATGACGAGTGAAAAGGGGGTCGGGTGGTAAGCCCTTGCCCCGACCACATTGCAACCACCCGAAACCACAAGTAAAGGGCCCGAACCAAAGGGGTAGGCGTGTGGCCCAACCCCGAGCCACGTGGCCTCTAATGAGACCATTGGCAGAGATTCGGGTAGGGGAGGGTCCATGGCACCCTGTCGCACCCAGATACTAGCCATATTATTAACCATATGACTAAGACCGAAGGAGTAGCAGCAAGCCTTATTGGCGCGTTTACAAATTCAACAATTTTCACCCGTTGCAGTGGAAAATTCATAGAAAATGTGCCAATTCGTCACTCAATGGTCTACCAAAAGGGAAGATTCATTGCCTCGTTATCATTTTTTGGTCATTTTGTAAGATAGATAGCAGAAAAATGGAGATTGAGGCCTAACTTGGTCATTTTTCAGTATTTTTGAGCCCAAGAATAGCTTAGACGGGGGTTTTGGAGTGTTTTGGACACAATGGCAGCATTATTTTTATGATTTGATATTGTTGGTTGATGTAATTTACATTTTGATCATATAATAGAAAGTTCCAACATTAGAAGCTAGACCCGAAGACGTAGCCCATGATAGGTGAACTTCGTCATCTAATTGTTGTTTGTGCGATGTTGCATATGGTATTTTTTCTCTGGTTATTTCTGCAAATTTTAACTAAAAACACTAAGTTTATGTGCTTTTGAAAATTGATCCATTTCCAAAAAGACATAAATGTGCTTGCAAACTTTTTCAAGGAACCTTCAAGTTTTTAATTTCATATCAGTTTGGTATTAGAGCCTGGTTGTTTTGAAGGTTTTACTGTGTTTGCAAGTGTTTTCTTGATGCTTACAAGGTTAAAGTTGAAAAGAAGATAAGGAATGCTTGAAGAACCAAACCCTCAAATTAGTTCAAGGAGGTCAAAAACTCCTCAAACTCCACTAGTCATGGCACATGAAGAAGGACATGAGGTGATGTTTAAGGATGAGAGAGCTTTCAGAAAGGATTTCTATGATATGTCTAAGATGGTGAAAGTGTTTAATGAAGAGAGAAAAACAAGGTTGCAAGGAGAAATTTAAAACCAACAAAAAGGTAATGGAGCTGATGGGAGTAAGCCTCTACCTCCACCTCCTCCTTCACCCCATACTTCACCTCCACCCTCACCTCCTTCAATACCTACACATACTCCTCCTAGATCTCCAAAAGGACATATTGTCTCCTTTGCTTAAGCTTGATGTCAAGTTTGAATTGCCTATGTACATTGGAGAAGTGAATGTTGAAAAGTTGGATAATTATGTTCGTCAAATTGAAATCTATTATAGGATTGAGGATGATGCTACAAAAATCCATCTTGCTTCTCTTCGTTTTTAAAGTGCAACTCTCATCTGGTGGGAGGCCATACCTCGAGAAAATTTGAAGAAGAGTGGTAAAATTATCTCTTCTTGGAATGATTTTATAGCTACATTAAGAAGGCAATTTTATCCATTATCTTAAATGCAAAAAGAAATTATGGATTGGAAAAATTTTAGACAAGCTAAAGGTCAAGGTGTCCAAAGTTTCACATAAGAAATTAGAAGACGAGCTTTAATCTTGGGTGTTGATTTATCTTCCCTAGAGACTCTCCTTAAATACATAGGTGGATTACGTAGCTATTAGAGGCATACTATATTAATGCTTAATCCCGCCAATATAGATGAAGTATGTTTTCAGGCAACTCATTTAGAATCTAGAGGCAAGAATGTTAATAAAGAGACTAGCAAGAATCCATCCAAATCTGGAGACAAAGGAAAGTGGAAGTTTAAAGGAAAAGGCAAAAAGAATGCTATACTCAAGAAAGAGGGAGAGAAACTTACCTGTAAACATTGTTCAAAATAAGGCCATGATGAAGACCATTGTTGGAAACTACATCCAGAAATGAGACCAAAGAAGTACAATAGCAAGGAGTAACAAAAGATTGTTGCAACAACTCAACAAGATCTAAGATTTGATTCAAGATATGAGACCAAAATCACAGCCATGGAATGAAAGATAAAGCTTCTATTGAAAGTACTTTTAGTAAGCCTATTGAGTCTCAAAATGATAAATAAAGAATCAAGCTTTTCCATATCAGGGTCATTACAAAACATACAAAAGTTGATACCTTGTTTGATAGTGGATTCCAAGTTGACTTTATTTTTGAAGTTATTGCCAAGAAACTAAATCTAGAAACATCACCTCATGTTAAACCTTACCCTTTGGGTTGGGTATGTGACGATTCCAAATTACAAGTGACAAGAAAGTGTAAACTCAAATTTTCCATCACTGTAAACTTTATTGATGAGGTAGAGTTTGATGTTGTACCACTTGACATATGCAGAATTGTTTTAGGGAGTCCATATCTCTATGACCAAAAAGCCATATTCTATCATCATGAGAACAAATATCACCTTTTTAAAGATGGAGTTGAGTATAATGTTAGAGCACATCACAAGAAAATGCATTTATCTCTTGTAAGTGGTGGTCAAATGAAAAGGCTTGTTAATGTTAGTAACAATTTTGTTGTGTTGATGATTAAAGCTAAAGATATTGTTGAATCTAAAGCTTTCCAAGGATGTGATTCAAAATTAAAGTATGATTTGGTTGAATTTTTTAATACTTATGACAAGATGTTTCAGGAACCTAAAGGGTTTCCTCCTAAAAGAGGAATCCAACATGAGATTCTTTGCCGCAGGATGTGTCACTTCCAAATATTGGCATAGACAAAATGTCATTTTTGGAGAACATAAAAATCAAGAAGCAAATTTAATAGCTACTTGAAAAAGGGGTCATCGGGCCTAGCACATCTCCTTTTGGGTCTCCTATAGTCTTGGTTCCAAAGAAAAATGGAACATGGTACATGTGTGGATTTTAGAGCTTTGAACAAGATCACACTAAAGAATCAATATCCTCTTCCTCACATTGATGATTTGCTAAATCGGTTAAAGGATGTTTTTTATTTCACTAAGTTAGATTTGAGAAGAATTTATCATCAGATAAGGATTGTTGAAGGTGATATTTGGAAAACTATGTTCAAGACAAAACAAAGTTTGTTTGAATGGTTAGTTTTGTTGTTTGGACTTTCCAATGCAACTGCAACATTTATGAGAGTTATGATGATGTGTTGAGACCATTCCTTGATGATTTTGTCATAGTCTACTTAGATGATATCCTAATTTTCAGTAAGACTCATGAAGAGCATGTCAAGCGTGTGAAATAGGTTTTAGATGTCTTGAAGAAAGAGAAATTTTATTTGAAGATGTATAAGTGCAAATTTGGGAAAACCTCTTTGGTTTGTTTGGGTCATATTGTAGGAGGGGGTGAATTGAAGATTGACCCCTCAAAATTTGAAGTGAATATGAATTGTCCTAAACCCAATAATGTAACAGAAATTAGGAGCATTTTGGGAGCAACCCAATGTTGGAGAAAATTTATAGTTAACTTCTCACTCATTGCAACACAATTACATGCATTGACAAGTGTGAAACATGTCTTTCAACGGGAAGGCAAGCAGCAGAAAGCCTTCCAAAAGAAAATCAATACAGCACTAGTTCTAGCACTTCTATATCTTAAGCAGCCATTTGAGATTCAAACCGATGCAAGTTATTATGTCATGGGAGCAGTTTTGATACAACGTAGTAATTCTATTTGTTAACATTCTGAAACCTTTACCAATACAGTAATTAACTATCCAACTTATGATAAAGAGTTGTATGCTTTGGTACAAAGCATGAATAAATGGAAGCATTATTTGATGGGTAAAGAAACGATTATTCATATTGACCATCAACCTTTGCAATATTTACAATCGCAAACCAAGCTACAACAAGATAGACATTTCAGGTGGATGGGATTTCTACAGCAATTTCATTTGGTAATCAGGTACAAGAAATGTATATACAACAAATTTGTTGATATGTTATCAAGGCATATTGTTAATGCATCTGTCATTCTTAAGCATAACTCAATCATTCATGAAAGTTACATTGAATAGTATGTTCAAGATGGCGGTTTGAAAGATGTTTATGCAACTTTGATTCAAGGCAATCACGTTGAAGAGTTGGATTATCATGTTCATAACAAGTTGTTGTATCATCTTGGCAAGTTATGTGTTCCACAAGGTGAAAGAGTCAATGTCATAAGGGAAGCCCACACTTCTCTTATTGTTGGTCACTTTGGTGTAGTCAAAATAGTTGCACGAATTCATAGGTATAGTCATTAGCCTCGCATGAATGAAATTGTTTCAATATATGTAAGAGGATGTTCCATGTGTGCTACTAGAAGGCCTAGCAATATAAAATTGGGTTCATACACTCCACTTCCTATTCCTTCTCGTCCTTGGGAAAGTATTTCTATGGATTTTGTAAGGGGACTACCAATGTCAAAGAAAGGTCATGATTATTTATACGTTGTTGTGGATCGTTTCAGCAAAATGTGTTTGTTGATGCAAAACAGGTTACGATTGAACATACCACAAAGATGTGATTCCAAAATGTATGGGTTCAATTTGGGTTTCATATTTCTATTATTTCTGATCGAGATTCTCGATTTGTCGAGAAGTTCTCGTCAAGCTTATGGGAACTCATGGACACCAAGTTGACGAAGAGCACATCATTTCATCCACAAACCGATGCCCAGACAGGAGTGGTAAATAGAACAGTAATGCATCTACTTTGTGGATATTGTGGTAAGCATCATAAACTTTGGGATGAGCATTTTCATTACTTTCAACATGCCTACAATTGTGCCAAGCACTCATCTGTGCAAGTATCTCCATTTGAATCTTGTTTGGGTTATTTTCCAAAGCCTCCTTTGGATTTCATCTTTGGTAAAGATATTGCAGTAGATGGACATAGTGATGTGGACAAATCCAAGCATTCCATTGAACAAATTCAGTCAGTGCATCAAAGAGTACAAGAGCAGCTTGAGAAAAGAACAACCAAGTACAAATCAAGACATGAAAAGCTTTCAGTTGATCATGATTTCCAAGTGGGAGATCAAGTTTGGTTGTATATCAACAAGTAAAGACTTCAAGGTGAAGGTAAAAATATCAATCCAATCAGATATGTTCCTTTCAAAACTTTGGAGAAGATCGGTAACAATGCTTTCCGATTAGATTTTCCACCTTATATGCAAATTCATTCTATTGTGAATGTGGAAAACTTGAGATTGTATGAGCCTCCAATGATTGATGATCATAAAGAGAATGTTAAAATTCCATCTATTGAATATTTTGCTCATGAATACTTAGATGATTTGTAGGAAGATATAGTTCTTGACAGGAGAATCAAGACTTCACGCATAAGCAATGTGGAGTATCTTCGAGTGGGACTCAAAGGTACCAATCCAAGAAAAGCAAGGTGGATTGAGATCGGAAAGTAAGGGAGATGTACACTCACTTACATGCTAAGTAAAAATAGAGTTTTTGTGGTCCAAAGGCTTCCAATGGGGAGGAATGATCCAAGGGATCAAAAATATGCTCAAAAATAAAAGTGCTCAAAATTGCTCAAAACCAATGCCAAATAGTAGTGCTCTTCGTGTTGGGTAATTAATTTATTGTTAAATTACTTGCATTTATATGTCAATCCAGGTACATGATCTTGCAAGGTACACTACACCATATGTCCTAGGAGATTAGCTTTCAATATTTATGCATAACTGGAATGAATTGGAAATTTCAAAAGGAAATTAGATTCTTTAATATAAACTATGAAAGTACTAAATTATTTGAAAGGAAATTAATGTTAGACTAGAAAAAAAAAAAAAAAAAAAAAAAAAAAAAAAGCATAAATATTATTGATCTAAGAAAACATGATATTTTACCTTGTGAAAGCATGGAGATTTTGTTCTAAAACTTATGAACTTTAATCTATGTAATCACGAACATTGTAATCTAAGACAACATAAACATTTAATCTATGGGAAGCATGAGTCTTTAATCTATGATCAACATAAAAAATTAATATAAGTAAAACAAACCATGCATGAGAATATGAAATAAATGGAAAACATATATACTATTTTCACAGATCTCCAGGGGGGCCTCCTAAGGACTGCGAGGTGTTGAAAACTCAGATTAATAGAAGAGATTTAAATCACCAATTTCATTCAGAGTTGCACCATATTATATTACATTCAATGGGAAAAAAATAGAGTTATATTCCTTCAATCAGCAACAACAATTACAAATTAAGATCGTTCTTGACACCTCTTCTTTCCTCTCATCAAAGGGATTGAAATTTATAGATCTCTGAAACAACAACAAACTTAGAGTTTTGTTGCTACAATTCTAGTCATGGGATCTTTATAGATCAGTTTGAAAATCAAATCAAATCAAATTTCATGGATTTTTGGATCAAATGTCAGCCCAGATCTTATCAAACTTATCTTCTTGCAACGAATTTTCTAAAGAAAAACTCGTTCTGGCCTCTTTGTTGACTATGCATTAAATGATGAACTGAAAAACCGTTTATCCATGTAATATACAAAATAAGGCTCCAAAAAACCTCTACAATCTCTCAAATGGTAACAAATTTCAAAAAATTGCTCATTGAGAACCTATTTGGGCCAATGTTGAACAAAACTCATGTTTTCATTTTCCGAAATTCGCTTTCATTTTATCAGAAAACGCAGTTGAAGTTGACTGGTCAAAACTATTGTGTATTTCCTTTGATTTGGTGTAGAAGGTCCACACGTGCAAGTTGGGTGGAATTTAACCAATAAAATTCCATATTGGAACCTTTAGAAACAATGTCCATGTGTCATATTTCCTTCTAGAGTGGTGTTACTACCTCAACAATGGAGATAGCTACGGAAACTTGATTGAGCTACAGAAACTTGCACTAGAAAAACTATCATTAGTAAAACCAAGCAAAGTTCTTTTTAACTCGTTAAAAATAATGGAAATAATAATAATAAACCGTGTAAACATATATGCTGAAATTTAGTGCGTTTATGAAGAAATATGGTTAAGAATGATGAAAATGGGTGAGTGGAATGATGCAAAAATGGATGGTTTGATTAGAAAAATCATGACAAATTGGAGGCCCAACATTCCCCCACACCCAAGTTTTTGCATGTCCTCATGCAAACAAAGTTTTCCAAATTTTCACAATTCAACTAGTTCTCGGTAATTCTTTATTTTTTCATTTTAAATGAATCCTTAACCAGAGCTCCAAGGGATAATTGGTGTAGATCATCTATCTTGGTAAGATTTGTTTTTCCTCTCTTGTTCAGTGAACCAATGAATTCATTCTCCAAAATTACACATCAGGTAGCACAACCCTTCGTTGCCACACTTGTTTCTTTGATAGTTGCAAAATGAAAAAGAAGAGTTATCCATCCTCTTGTTGAAATTCTTGCCATAGTATGCTACTCATGAATGATATGGTGCCTGTTGATTTGTTCTCCTTTAATAAAACAAACATATATGCATTACTTATTAATCCCTTGCACATTATCATATACAACTTGTGTGAAAGACAAGGGTGTCCATAAACTAGCATATCCAAGTACTTGTCATTGTTGTTAAAGCCTTTGCAAATTCAATCATAGAAACAATTTATCAAGTTTTTGTCACTTACTCAATTGTGCACAAATTGTTTAATCCTTGGTAGAATATCCAACATGCCATATTGTGAGGAATGCATCAATAAGACTCTTACTACATCCATGTGCTTTCCAACCAAAATAATGAATAATATCTATGTGCACCATGAATGTTGTATGTAAACAGACGATCGCCTTTTGATCATGTGCTACAAACATGTACCATGAAGTCAAGCTTGCTATATTTGTAAAATAATTATTTTTCTCAAGAATTTCATGTCGTTGGACCATTAAGGAAAGCATGAATGAAGGCCAAAAAGTCAAATTGTTCATCGAAGAACCATGAAATAATTTATATGGCAGCAAGAAGAGAAAAGGCAAACATAATATCTCATGAAAAGATTATGCAACCATAGTATGGGGATCAGTCATAACAACATTCGTAGAGCATCCGATAAGGTATGAGGGCTGAAAATAGTAGAATAGGGATGAAGGATTGAAAAAAATGTTTGAAGAATGTGAATATGATAAGGTGAAATACATAGATCACATGTTTTCAATAGTTTTCTTATTACAATTTCCAAAAAAATTAACAAATTAAAAAGTCTAATGCTAGTTTTACTTCAAGTTTACCTTTTGAAGAACTTGGAATGCTGAAGTAGGGGTTGTAGGTGTTGATTTGGCTCTCGTACTTTGTTTTTGCATGATGTGTTGGTCATCATTTTGACCTTGTTCCATAGATTTTGTCCCCTTGTTGTAGCAGATTATTTTTTTCTCATATCTCTCAAATGAAAAATCAGATTCTCCTGAATTTTTTGAGGTTGTTACCATTAGTTTTATGCATCTTCCCACAAAATATCTCAGCGAATGGGTGCACAGATCTCGAGAAAATTGATAAATGGATGTAGGTGAAAGTGACCAATTTCTTGAAAAATACACACTGGAATTTCTTGAAATTTTGTGTATTTATTTACCCTACCTCATTCATTTACCATAAAAATTTCAGGACCAATGAATGCACGGTTTGCAAGATATGGCCAAATCAATTTCTGCCCTATTTCACCTTTCACGCTACCCACCGTTGCAACAAAAACATATTCCATGAACTCACTTTAAGGCCAAATTGAGCGCTTCAAAATGGAAATGGTGTATTTTTTACCTTTCTTACACTGCGTACCTTCAGAATCCCATTTTGATGAAGAAAAGACGTTGTGCAAAAATACCAAAATCTGGCCTAATCTGTGCACAGTGGTGAAATATGAAAAACCACCTTAAAACCCGCTGAAAAGTCCTGGAAAATTGCACTTTTTGGAATTTTTCCCGCGTACTACTCAAATTTCCATATTCTGAGAAAACCTAATCGCTCAGAATTTTTTATTTCTGCTCCAATATCTTGCAATATTTGTGCCAATACTGCCTCTGGAACACGCTACTACAGCAAAAAAAAAGGCTGCTACAACAATAGCTGCAAAAATTGCAACTTTCCATAGTTGTCTCTGTTTTTCTTTGGAAAATTGTTTTCTCTCAGTCTAATCTGCCAATTTGGACTATGTGGTGTATGTTTTAGTAGAAACCATGAAACATAATGCATGATGTCTTGAAATTAATGTAATTTGCTTGGAAAATGAAATGAAATGAAGAAGAGTAGTAGTGCTTCATCATGTTGTTGTTGAATGACACAAAGATGAACATGCAGCGACAAGAAACCAATAAAATATATTGCTACAATTTGTTGATGATTCCATAAAACCATATAGTCTTCTGGATTTAAGAGATATGTGGTTTGTATCTTTTGAATCAGTTACCGGAGAACCCACAGTATGAACATTTTTATGCCAACGTTTCAAACCCCAACTGGGATCCATCATCAGGACTTATGAATGATGATAGAAAAAGAGTTGCTTAGAAGGAAATAAATATTAATGTGAAAACAATTTATGATAAGCAAAGGGTCGGCTTGAATGCTTTATTTTATTTAATTTAATTAATTATTTAATCAGTCATTAATTTATTTGTTGACATTACTATCATTTTACTTTAATATTATTATTATTTATTTTTTTAGATTCATATTATATCTAAAATTAATTAATATATATTAATATATTGTATTGATAAATGAAAGATTTTAATAATATAGTATATTAATTGATTGTTATAATTAATTAATATATGAAATTAATTAATATTAATAATAAATAATTAATATTAATAATAATTAATATTGATTAATATAATATATTAAATGATTAATACTAATTAATATGAATATATTAAATTAAATAACTTAATATTAGAATATTGAATTAAATATTTAATATAAAATACATAATTAATTAATATTTAATTATATCAATAATTAAATTATTTAATATGATATTAATATATTAATATTAATATATTAGTATATATTAACTGATTCATATAGTCTTCATCAAAACCAAAATTCATGGTACAATTCTTACCTTGCAAATGAATGTGCTAAAGTCGAGCATGGAACCAATGCGAGACAACTCATCGATAATGTAAATGAGTGTCAAGGTACCTGAGTGCATCTTGATAGGAACGAATGAATGTTTTGAAGTCGAGTCACCTACAAGATCTGGCAATCAAGAGACATTGTTGTCTTCCCATTGTTATCAACAAGGAGGCTTGTCATTGATCTATCCAAGTTCCAAGGCACTCCAAATAATCTCTGATCTTGATTCCAGATAAAGTGTTGAGGTCGATGGGACAAAATCTATTGGAAGGTGGGCCTTAAGGAATCCACATCAACCATAGAACCAAAAGTGATTTGAAGAACTATAATAAAAAATTGAAACCATCATAAAATTGCAAAACTTATTGTGAACATTTCTCTCCAATTGCCTGGTTTTCAAGCAAAGCTCATGTCCAATTGCGTCAGCAAGATGGTTTTCACAATAGGACTTATTTTTCTCTTTACTTTTATTTTTATTTTTTATATGTCTTGCTCTACTTGAAAAAAAAAATCTCATTCAAGTATATGAATACTTCCAATGGAGCAATGTGTGTAACAAGATGATAGATAAACTCATATGCGGGTTTGAAATATATGCTTTGATATATACCAGTATATGAGAGACCAATTGCCTTGATTGAGATGATGTCAAAAAATATTGAAGAATTGAGCATTGGGATCATATGATTGTCTTGAACCAAGATTCAATGTAATCTTATCTTCCTTGGCTTCCTGCTATCATGTTATGCAATTCTTCAGAGGTGATCTCCATTCATAGAATTTGGTGATAGGCATGCATGAAACTTTTAAATCTCAAGTTCCAACTTCTCTTTTTCAATGGGCATCCATGATTCTTAGACCTTATCTGAATCTTCTTATTCTAGTTGTTCTTCAATGGTAGCTGGAGAATAATTTTGCAATACATCAACATTGTGAGTGGATTGAGGTGTTTTATTGTTGGGGATTTGAAATGATTGTGCGGGTATCGAGTGGGAATAGATCTTTGGGGTGCTTGTGTAGGTGGTAATGGGAAAGGTTGAATTGAGGTCAATTTAGGGTGAAAGTGATGTTGTGGTGGAGGTGAATGGTATGAATAACATTGAGATTAGTATTGAGGATAGTGAGGAAAAAATTGAGGATATGGTGGATTTCCTCTATAAGGCTCTTGCCAACCTTGTTTCCGAGATCAGTGTTGAAGTTGGGATTGAGATGGCCAAGGTTGCCAAGGTTCATTTTGGAGTTAGGACTGAGATGTCCAAGGTTGCCACAGCAAGGGTGTTTTCCAATTACTTTGAGATTGTTGTGCAAAACATGAATTAAGATCTTGCACCATACCGAATTGATGAGTCTGCCGTGGTCTTCTTGGAGCTACATAATAGGATTGTTCCTCTGTTTGATTTAGTCATTGGTAAACTGCCTTTAACCTTGTTAATGATGGGCAATGTTTACTAGTATGTGATCCTGCACAGATTTCACAAATTTTAATGTTATCAAGTGGACATTCATGAAAAGGATGTTTTTTTCTACATATAGGGAAAAATATAAATGAAGCAACAATTTCAACTTTTTGCTTGTTTTGTATTCTTAGCATATCAATTTGTTCATTTAAATTACCAAGAATGTCTAGCAAATATTTAAGTTCAGTTTGACTTACCAATCCTAATGTTGACTTACTCTTACCATAACTGGATCTTGAAGGGATCTTCCATACTTTGCTTTTCCTCTTGATATATTCATGTACAATTCACAAATCTCTTGAAATGACAATTAAGAGACATTTGATTTTCCCACCAGATTAAGAAGATCAATCCATTCATCCCTTATAGCATTTAGTAGGAGAGTTTTTAATGTGTTTGGTCCTAAATTATGCAATTTAGATCTTTTGACATTATAAGTAAATCTCTCCACTAAATCTTTTAGGCTTTCATCCTCATTTTGGTTCATCTTAAAGACTTCATTTCTAAGGGCATGGTGTATGCAATAATATTTATATTTTTCCAAAAATATTCTTTTCATATCATCCCATGTTTTTGTAGAATTTGTTCCTAAAGTCATGAACCATTTCAAATGCATAATCAGTTCTTTAGCTTCTATACAACAATGATCTTTAAGCTACCAATGCTTCTTGACCTTAGCTCTGATACCATATTGAGCAATCAGTGCATGTAGATATTATGGTTTGATTTATCTTGTCTTGATAATTACTTGTGATGTGTTGGCTTCTTTTACTTCTTTATTATGTTGTCTTTCATCAAGCAATTACCAAATCAAAAGCGTATGAAGATCACAAGAACAAGAAACACGATCTAGGGATTCAACCAGGGCAAAACCCCTATGAAAGGGAAAACCCAGTCAAGCTCTTCATCTAATACATTCAAATCAAGATGAAACAATCCAAGACCCTTTTGACCTAGATAAAGACCTCCAATCACCAAGTCAACCCTTCCTTCAAGTAGACAAACTATGTCGAAGTCACCAAGTGTCAACTCCTCAAGATTGCTTCAATCTAGAATTTTGACCCCCCTAGCATCAGAATTTCAAACCTACAGTTACTGCAAAAATTTCGGCCCCTGCAACTTGATCAAAAACCCTAAAAATATTGCATGTGTGAGGGAGAGAGATGCTCCAAACTTTAATTTTTCTTTATTGGATTAGGTATTCTCTCTTTGAATTCACTCTTCTTGTTTATTTCTCTTGCAAATCAAACTTATATGAATGCTCCTCCAAATGAGTTGAATTGTCTCTATTTATACTACTTCCACAAGGTTGAAATCCCTCCAACTAGGCTGACTTCTCCAAGACAGGGTCGACTTGGTGAGGAGAGGTAAAATTATTATTCTTGACTCAAAATAAATTTCTTTACATAATACAAGAGCCCAAGAGGGTCTAATAAATGTGACAATGACTCGTATGGCTCAAGATAAAACCTAGAAGCCTTCAAAGGAGGCTATGACCTAGAACATAAATAAAATAGCATGAAACCCATGCTTCAAAAATATTTTTTTCTTTTACAATATTTTTTTCTTTCCTTCTTTTGACAAATACATTACATCATGACTCAAATACAATTATGAGGACCAACGTTAGTTACATTCTTCAACAGAGGTTTCAGAGGCTCTCCCTCCAAGAATCCAAGGACACATCTTCCACCCACACCACTAAGGGAATCCACAGAAAACCATCTACACCCTCTGACTTTGTAGGGACTCTAGAGGCAATGCTACTCACCAAGGAGAGACCATATGTCCACCAAACTTGCCAACCAGAATCAATTGAATATCATATGTCTTCTCCTCTTTTGCAGCTTTCCTTTTCTAATCTTCCTCCTACTCGTGTTCTTTGTTTGTTTAACACCTGGATCAAGTCGAGTTCTTCCTACCCTCTCTAATTGTTGCTAACATGAATGTGAATCCCCCTTCTTTCTTGACTACTCTCTAATTTTTCTGCACCTGCCTTAAATTCTTTTATGGGCTTGCATTTACTACCTCATCCTTGTTGCTTGCAATGTGCAAATTCCTTCTTAATCTCTTGTCCTTTTTCCTTGTTATTATTCCCAAGGAACATGGACATTTGTACTTTTATTTGCAGCCCATTTATTTTCGGAGACAATTCATTAAGAGCATACACCAACCAGTATTTTAATGGTTGTTTGAAAACAATTCTGATTTTTCACAAGAACCCATAGACATCCCTAGCAAGCAACCTCCTCGGCCCTAGAATCTGTCCCTTGACTCAGTCCCCTTTTTAAATTTTATTACTATAAAAATATTTACAATGCATTTTTTTTAGAGAACCATGGTTGGGGTTGTCACAGTTTTATAGTTTCAGAATATCTTTAATCAACCATAGTTGGATTAAAAAAAATAGACAAGTTCTCGTGCAAGTTTCTCAAGATCAAATCTCACAAGTGTTTATAAAGAACCATTACAAGCTTCAACCCAGCCTTCATCAAACCACCACACATTTAATTCAATAAAAATTATAGTATAATATACAAAATGCAATTATTGCACCAAATAAATTACAAGGTGCTCATATATGTGTGTCATCCAAGTGTAGAATGGTAATAAATCACTACACAAGTGTGAGATTATCAATAAGCCCCTAGGATTAGCTTAGTTGATTGAGTTCTCGTTGCTAAGTACTCGCCAATTGGGAGGACGCGAGGTCAAATTTCCTCAACGCCCTTGAAGTTAGGCCCTGCTTGTTTGGTCAGCAGGTAGATCCCTTCAAGTTGATCTACCTCGATTTTTCCCATTAAAACATAAAACGTTAACCATTTCTAAAATAAAATAATAAACACATTATTCATGGTCAGTGGGTAGATCCCTTCAGATTGATCTACCTCGATTTTTCCCATTAAAACATAAAACGTTAACCATTTCTAAAATAAAATAATAAAAACATTATTCAGTGTAAAAAACTAGAAAACAATAAAATATTTTTTTAATGAAACATTACATAGCAATAAAATCCAACACTTAAATTTTTCCTATCCTTCAAGGACATAATGCTACTCGCCAGTTGGGAAGACGCGGGGTCAAATCTCCTCGATGCCCTTGGAGTTAGGCCCTGCTTGTTTGGTCAGCAGGTAGATCCCTTCAAATTGATCTACCTCGATATTTCCCATTAAAACATAAAACGTTAACCATTTCTAAAATAAAATAATAAACACATTATTCATGCTCCTTCAGATTGATCTACCTCGATTTTTCCCATTAAAACATAAAAAGTTAACCATTTCTAAAATAAAATAATAAAAACATTTTGCAGTATAAAAAACTAGAAAACAATAAAATATTTTTTTACTAAAACATTACATAGCAATAAAATCCAACACTTAAATTTTTCCTATCCTTAAGGGACATAATGCTAATAAATTCCAACAATGTTGAACATAAAAAAATATAACTGCTAGAATTATCATAATGCTAATAAATTCCAACAATGTTGAACATAATATATATATATATAACTACTAGAATTATCCTATTTTAGGATATTGGATATTAAAAGCAATTCATATTATCTATGATATTTTATCATAAATAAAAATTTTAGGAGGAAAAAAGACCGTTAAACTTGAATCTAATAGAAATTAAAAACAATGGCACATTTTCCATTAAAAGCGTAATCCAAAATTATTACAAATAACGGCACATTTTCCATTAAAATCTTAATCCAAAATAACATATTACACAATCAATATTGTTGCCATTTGGTTAGAGGGCGGTGAAAAAAAGGGTGGTATCAACATTTTATTTGGTTTTTTTTAAAACAAATTAAAAACAATGACACATTTTCCAATAGAAGTTTAATCCAAGTTTAAAATATTCCAAATTAGTCAATGTTGTCGGCATTTGTTTGAAATGGTAGTTAAAGGAAAGAATTAACCAACAAAAAGGTGGCATCAAACATTTCATTTGTATTTTTTTTAATAAAGACAATTTTTTAAATGTATGCAACTCAACAAATATTACGTAGTCTTATCGGCAAGGCAAAAGAAAAATATTTTTCATTGCCATTCAAAATTGACTAAATTAGCTCGATGAGACTGAAAATATAACATGCAACAATGAAAATGCAGGAGAGCAGGGGTGCCAAATAGGTGTTACGTATCCACTATTAATTAACGCAGTTGTCTATAATGCGATTTTTTGGAAGTTTTTCCAGTGGGTTTTTCAGGTCAAAATCCGGCAGCGATTTATTGGAATCACAAGTTTGATAGCTAGTTTCTGCACAATCAAAACGTCCCAGGGGTTTTCCAGAGTGCTGAATCCAAATATGCAGTTAAAAACTATTTTAAATAATACAAATCAAAATTTAACCTCAATTTTTTCCGCCACACTGGAATCTCCAAAAAATTACATTATAGGAAATGCAGGAGAACAGGGGTGCCAAATAGGTGTTCCGTATCCACTATTAATTAACGCCTGATGACAAAATTCACCAAATAAACAAATTCAAGTTGCTTGACTCATCTTTCTAGAACCAAATACTTTTTGGGTAACCGTCATCTATATCATCATTCTTTGTGCACAGGAATACTTAGGATATAAATTTTCGAGTGAGGGAGTTTACAACAGTTCGTTATCGAAGACCAATACCTTTTTTTCCAACCAAGAATGTATTTGCTACTTCAGCACAACCAGCAACTACAAATAAATTTTGAAATAACCATTAAGCAAAGAGGTTTCGGTGTTAAGATTTGACATGGGTGAGACGAGACAAGTAAGATGGCGGAAAAGGCTTGAAGCTTGTCTGTTATATTGGATTGATCTCAAAATCTGAATTTATAATACGTCGTTGAATCTTCTAGATCTAATCACATTGACAACTCAGTGGATCATGATGACACCTCATAAAAATAAGGTCTACAACTCATGTCTCAGACTTTGTGATTGTCTAGGGACTCGGTCTAACATTCGAAACTCAGTATGTCTTCAAATGGATCGTCCCATTTATCAACGTCTCAAAATGTGAACTTGAAACTTTTGTTCTAGATGTAATCACATTGACAACTCAGTGGATCATGATGACACCTCATAAAAATAAGGTCTACAACTCATGTCTCAGACTTTGTGATTATCTAGGGACTCGGTCTAACATTCGAAACTCAGTATGTCTTCAAATGGATCGTCCCATTTATCAACGTCTCAAAATGTGAACTTGAAACTTTTGTTCAGTCTAAGATCTCAGTATGTAAAGAGACAAAATAGCGTACTTACAGAAACTGCATGAATCCAGTTCAAAATTAGAAAGGTCCCATTACCTATTGCCGCGCTTGATCTCAAAGACTGAAAAATGAACTAATCTATGAGATAGTGTGGCCTGCTAAAATTCATACAAGGGAGGCTAGCAAGTAATGAAATAGAACCGTTCGATTGTAATTTACACTTTGAAGAATTTTTTTTTTAATTATTTCACAAGAGCTATATCATCAATACCCAGAGCAACAATGACTCCAACTGTTTCCAAGCATTCCTCCAGCGTAACATCGCAAACAACAGCCTTTATTAAATCTCTTTGAACTTCAACTCCATATGACTTCTGAACCATGAGTGGTCTTGAATTCAACATTGAGCCCTAATCAAAGTTCTATATTTAGATAGACAATTGCAGGGATAGCCACCCAAAAAATTAAATAATAGGATCAGCTATATGTGCACACTAAAATCTATCATGGCCGTGATTGGCAGTGTGTCTTCGCATGAGAGCTCACTGTTTATTGACAGCAAGAGTACATTTTTCGCCCAATAATTAGACCAGCCAAATCCTGTGAAAACAAGAGAAACCAATGCTACGAGTTGAGTTGTTCATGGATTGATAATGGGGTAACCAGCTCCTAAATTTAAAGGTTGTCCCACACCATTAGCCACCATGTTCGAGTTCAATGGAGATGGCTGCTCCCCTGAGTGAGAAGACTTTCGAGACTTTGAATTCCTCGGTGAGCCTATATATGAACTTGAAGACTGGTACCCTCGTGCACTCAAATCACCATTCGCCATTGCATAGATGGAAGGCGTAAGACCATGGACCCTAGGTAGGCCTGTGGCATCCATGCTTGTGTTCGAATTTCTCGATGATGCACCAGCATCAAGCGGCAATTCATCCAATGTCTAAATTATCAAAACCCACAAAACACAATGAAATTACACTCACAAATAAAGATAATTTACTGTAAACACTGAATTTTATTCATTAGAGCTAATTAAAGCATCTAGGTATAAGTTTTTGGATTCCATCAAATGCTTCATCATCAGCTACAACTTATCCGTTAATTTCGAAACCAACGACTTATTGTACTCACCCTTGCTGCTTGTTGTAGAACCTGGAAAAGTTCAATGCTGCGGTGTCTCCTTACAGCTATCTCCTCCCTTTCTTGCAGCATCTCTTCGAACAGATTCTCCCTGCAGATGATGAATGACTCGTGACTATCTTAAGAAAACGAAAACAGAACGTGAATTGTTGTGTATTAACAAATAAATCCCAAGCAACCTGTCAAACCCATAAAAATGACTAGGATTTCTGTTAGAAACAAAAACACTCTAGGGTCTTGTCATAGGATACAAGGTGCTTACGATACATCTAATGATCCCAAAATTTTCCCATACCTCTGTGGCCTTCCCAAATTAATGATAATCAACAAATTAATTTAATACCCTACAGATTGCATTGGTTCAGAAAGTCAAAATATTTCAGCATGTTAAATGACTAAGGACCCCGAGTGAATTTTTATTTAATTCCTTCTGTACTCTATTACGAAATCAAAATGATGCCTTTGCATACCTATATAGTTTCCTGATAAAAACTCCATGTAAATCCCGCTTTGAATGATTTACCTAGCAATCATGAAAACCAAAATTCAGAATCCAAGAGAGCTTTAAAAATCAACAATTTTATTCATGGAATTAAATGTTGGGAAAATCTCACATCTAGGAAAAACAGCTCAAACCATCCTTAAGCAGCTAAAAACCCCTCGATCCATTTCCTAAATTTTCAAGGGTAAAAACCAATCACTATATTTTGAAGGAGCAGAATTTACCAGAAAATGCATGATTGTTTTAGGCACCAAATCTTGAATGTTTTTCCTGACAATATCATAATATGATTTCAGAAGTAACTTTGTCACTGTTATTTCAATTGTCTCGTGCTCTGTCAGTGCTTCTGAGGGCCTTAGTAGTGGAGGAGGCTGAAAAGAACAAAAAACTTTACTCGTCACAAAAATAAATTGTTGACAGTATCTATTAGATGACAGCATGTGTGTGAACATTATTACTCATTGCTTGATTGGAGGAAAAAACACAATCTCCTATTAAGAAAAATAGATCTGATGTATAGCTTACCTCTTTCAAATGGATCATGGAAAACATAGGTTCCAGTTTATGTACAGAATCATTGTGTGTCTTGTTTGCTGAACCATCTTTAGCAGATGAACGTGAGTCACTGCCTCCAAAAATTGAAGAGATTCCCCAACTTCCACCAGAAGTGTTACCTATTTTGTTTTTTCTTGTAAATTAGAAGATTGTAACAGTAGAGAATCCAAAACATTATAAAGTATTCTTTACCTGCTCATAACAAGGGTTTTGAAATGCACAGACTAAATCCAGAAGGAATTAAAGGCTTTCCAAAATATTGAATCTTTGTGGTTTACCTGTGTGAAGCTCTATTGTGCTAATGTCACTCGCGTACAATGACATCAGTAATCATGCATTTAACTTTGATATAAAATAAATTTATTTACAGACAGGGAAAAAAAAATTAAAATTATTCTTTACATGCATTTATTAGTGCAGAATTTTGTTGAATCCTGATATTTTTAGATCTATATGGACCATTAGCAAAAAGCCACTGAAATTTCTATGATACTAGACAGTAGTTTATTTACCAGCTAAACCTGACTTATCATGGTTTGCAATTGGTCGCAGACCCTACATTCAAGATTTTAAAAAAAGGTTAGGCGGACATTACCAAAAGCAAGAAAGAAATGTACAGATTGAGAAGGCAATTTGTAAAGTAAAAACTCAAACAACAGACTAGTACATACTGATTCTGCAGCAACTCCAGATGTACTGGACCTTGCAAGTATAGCTCGTGATTTCTGACCTTTCTCAGAAGTTGAGGTTCGATCAGAATCAGCATCATCCTGATTTCAGAAGTACATTGTGATACATAAAATAAGCATAAATGGTTACTATACTTATTGCACTGACAGAACATGCCATTTCATCTCAATAACAGACCTTAGATTTACCCATATGAGCTGATGTCTTGGATGACCTTTGCTGTTGTAAAGCAACTTCTACTGCCCTACTGCCACCAATAAATGCAGGATGTGAAGTATTTATGTAGTCCATCTGCAAACAACAGCAAAGAACTTTACCAAACTCTGAAACATATGATCGATAAGTTCTTAAAAATCAATAACCAGCGGAAATTGTATAGTTCGCAATACATTATGTACAGAAAATACCAACATTATTCTTTGTCTATACTTCACATTGTGCAATAAAATTTGACTGCACAGATTGTTGAAGAATGTACCTAGGTTCGGTCTTCATATTTATATTTGAGTCAAAGAATGAAAAAAAAATATTATTATTACAATGACTTAGTAAAGCATGGGTTTCATGCTTGGGTCATTGTCCATTTAATGAGACCCTACTTGGGCTTTTGAATCATGTAAAAAGAATTATTATCGAGTCAAAATGTAATTTGTCACCTCCACACCAAGTCGGCCCTAGCCTGATGAAGTTGGCTTACATGAGGACAATTTGACCCACAGAAGAGGCTATAAGCCTATATAAACAAGTGCAGTTCAATCTATTTAGATATCATCTCAACAAGTTTGATACACATCAAGGAAGTGCAGAAAAAGTGTGAAGTTCAAAGAGAAGAAGGAAGAAGTGCAAGTCGAAGTTTCTACGCTATCTCTATCTCTCATTTATGCGAAGTTACTGGGCTATTTGCTGGATTGAATTTAAGCTGCTGGGAGGGTCGAAATTCTGAATGTGTTGAGTCAAAGATTCTGCTGCTGGAAGGTCGAAATTCTGGATTTGTTGGGTCGAAGATCTGCTGCTGCAAAGTCGAAGATCTAGATCGAAGTTGTTGGAAAGGCTGACTTGGTGGTTGGGAGAGGTCTGTGTCTAGGTTGAATTGTCTTGTATTATCTCGTCTCAAGTACTCAAAGAAGAAGTTTGACTGGGTTTTCCCCTCAATAGGGGTTTTGCCCTGGCAAAGTGCCTACATCTTGTGTCTCTTGTTCTTGTGATCTTCATACACACATAATTTGGTAATTGCTTGATGAAAGATAATATAATAATGAAATAAAAAAAGCCAACATAATTCACAAGTAATTATCAAAAAATAGAAATCTAACCCTAATTCTACTAGCATTGATTTCTCAACATGGGATCAGAGCTAAGGTCAAGGAAGATTATATATCACTCTATTGGCTTGAAAGAAAGGACTACTCCCTCTATGATAAGATACTTGAAAATGGGATTCAATATTGCAGGGAGTTGGATTAAAGGAATCATCTACAACTTATTCATCAAGGTCAAAAGCAAAGGGTTTTGCGTTGCACTCACAGGTTCACTCAACAATATACTCTATGTTCCAGGTTCGAAAAAGAATTACTTTCAATTTCTTGCTTAGAAGATAAAGGTGATAGAGTTTCTTTTGTAGATGGAAAAGTTTGGGCTTGGTGTAAAGATTCAAGCATTGATAAAAATTCGTGAAAGAAGTCTATATAGAGTAATAACACCATCTCCTCAAGCCCTAGTTCACATGGAAATCAATCCCATTGAACTAAGGCATAGAAGATATGGACATTTACATTACAAGGCTATTCCCTATCTCAATAAATTGGTAAATGGCATTCATAATATTAAAGAAGATCCTGAAGTAATATGCAAGGGATGTGCCTTAGGAAAGAATACAAGGAAACCATTTACAAGCAATGAAACAAGGTCTAAAGATATATTGGACCTTATTCGTTCAGATGTGTGTGGGCTATGTCTGAAAAATCACTTGGAGGTCATCTTTATTATGTAACATTCATTTATGATCACTCTAGAAAGACATGGCTCTATCTACTCAAACAAAGGACGGAGTACTTGAAAAGTTCAAGGAATTTAGGTCTGAAGTAGAGACCTTAACCTAAAGAAGAACAAAGACTTTGAGATCCGACAATGGTGGAGAATACACTTCAAAAGAAATAATTTCATATTGCAAAAAAGTTGATCTGAAATGATCATAAGTTAACACTGATGTAAAATTGATTAGCCATTAATGAATAGAATGTTAATTGAAAGTGCGGAAACCGAGAGAGTTGCTTGAGAAGAAAGACTTTACGACAGCTGATAAAACATAAGTATGATGCATAATAGAAATGAAAACAGCAAAAACACAGCGATACCAGACAACAAAATTGATTACGGAGTTCGTCCATGATGGACTATGTCTTCGGGTCTGCTTTCAAGATGGGCGGCCACTTTATTAGGATTGAAATCAAGGAAGTCGATTACACAGCAATTTGACCGAACTGAATGTGCACACAGGCACTTCTGGTCACAATCAAAGGATAGCTCTCTGAACCAGCTTTCCAACGCCTGTCACAGTTCCCAATTCCAACACCGGATGCTCCTGTTACACTAAAAACAAAAACGACTAGGTGTAGGATTGATCTAAAAATCATCTAATTCCGATAAGTATTCATGGAGTTATGAATTTATTTGTGTTATAAGACATTTCGTCAAGGTCAGCCAGCAACCAAATAAACCCCACATGTGCTCAACATTTTAGTATAAAAGGAGATGACTTAAGAGTCATTTCACACACATTTCTATCTTGATTTCTCTCCACTTGTCTTGGGTTTTAGTGGAAGAGAAATCTAGGAGTGGAAGCCCTAGACATTGGAGGAAAATAGGTTGCCCTAGCCATAACAAAGAAGGCAAGCTAGCAAAGCGATGGAAGGGTTCTATGCGTGGACCTAAAGGAGCTTAAGGAAGAACCCTAAACGTTGTCTTAAAGGCAACCCTAACGTTGTCCTAAAGGCAACCCTAACATAGTCCTAACGCAACCCTAAACGTTGTCCTACAGGCAGCCCTAACGCTATCCTAAGGCAACCCCAACCTACGCTATCTCAAGGGTATCCTAGCCGTTGTTAAGATGAAGATAGACGTTGTCCTAAACATACCAATGGTGCCCTAACCGCAGGCATATGGTGCCCTAGACGCAGGCCTAATGCAGCTGAAAGGAAGGACTGTTTTAACGCCTAAAACAAGGCACCGCACTGCTGAAAGGAGGCTGAGGGTAGGCCGAAGTTGAAGAAGGGTTGTTTGGGGCAGCAAAAAGGTAAGCTGTAGGTGACAACGTGGGACTGTGGTAGGCTGCAGTCCTAACCACCTCAAAACAGGGGCAGCATGGAGAGTTTGAGGGATCAAACATGCCCAGGACAGCAGTGCTAGTAAATGGGACAGTTGGACTACATGGTGCTGCTAAGACACATGGGACAGCAGCAAGGTATGGCATGACTGTTAGGGATAGCATCTACAGCAATATATCTAGGCAGCAATGGCAAGGGGCAGCGGCATAGTAAATGGGACAGCAAAGGAATGCTAGGGCAAACATGGGACACCAGCAAGCATGGACAGCATGACATGCATGGTGTTGCAAGCACATGATACATGCTGTATGTCATCATGGTTTAGCATACCACATGAGACAGCAGTGTGGCAACATGATGCAGCTATGGCACATGGGACAACAATGGTAGCATGGTACAGCAATGGCACATGGGAAAACAGTGGTAGCATGGTACAACAATGGCACATGGGACAATAGTGCAGCATAAGGTGCAGTAGTATGATGTGTACAGCATGGTCATGAGGTCTAGCATTGTGATGATGGGTGCAGCATGGTGCAGCACAGTGAGGTGCAACATGATGACGAGATGCAGCACAATGATAGGTGAAGGAGTCACCTTGGAGAATCAGTTGAAGCAACATGTCTTCAATTGATCTCATGTATCATCTTCTTAGAGATGATCTATGCTCTTATCTAGATAAGTCAAAGTGTTGACTTCTATTGTAAATGTACTATCTCTCTCTCTCTCTCTATTGAACTATTGAAGAACATATAAGAAGAATTGATCAAGGGTTTACCCACATTGGAGTTTGTCCCTCGCTAGCGCCACATCTTGTGTCCTCTTGTCTTGGCTTGTCTTCTGCGATTTATGTTTATGTTCTATCTGCAGTTTACTTTAATGCTGATGTGATTGCTAATCTGAAAAAGATATTGAGCTAACTGTGAAAATTGAAATAAATTGCTCTAAGCATAGAACATACCTAAAATTAACAAAATCCTATTGTCCCAAAAGTCACAAATTTTGTTGCAAGGATCCAAAATGATTTCCCATTTCTAGATATTGGGATTTCAATTCATCTCATGTCCAAAGGTGACTAGATCCTTTGCTTGATGTTGATGCAAGATGCTTTCCACATGGTTCTAGGATAGAACATGAAGTGGATGGACACATTAACATAGCAGGGTCATTCAATCTTTTCATGGGATAGAGAAATTTTCAGCAAAGTGGATATCTAAGGAAGTCAAGGTGAATACCTCCCTAGCTAAGAGGGAATGTTGACTTTTGGGTACCTGCAGGAGGTATTCCCCAGCGACACGAGTTGGCTAAAGAAAGAAAAAATAATTAAATTTTAAATTGGTCAGGTTGGCCCCAAAAGTTTAAGTGCACCACAAGCACACTATAAAAAGGTATTTGATCTCCTCATTTCACCACTCAATTCATCAACTCGGAGCATCTGAGACAAGAAGAAATCTGGAGTAGACAGAGACACAAAAGGAGCAAAGTTCGAGACTTTTCTAAGGACGGATTTGTGAAAGAAAAGCTTTCTGACCAGAGGACGAATTAGAGACTCATCTGTATCTTCCTTCTCAGTCTGGAACAGTCCTTCACCACTCAAGTTGGCTCAAGAAAGACAAAATAATTAAATTTTAAATTGGTCAGGTCAGCCCCAAAAGTTTAAGTGCACCACAAGGACACTGTAAAAGGGTATTTGATCGCCTCATTTCACCACTCAATTCATCAACTCGGAGCATCTGAGACAAGAAGAAATCTGGAGTAGACCAAGACTCAAAAGGAGGAGCAAAGTTTGAGACTTTTCTAAGGACAGATTTGTGAAAGAAAAGCTTTCTGACCAGAGGGTGAATTAGAGACTCATCTGTATCTTCCTTCTCAGTCTGAGACAGTCCTGAGGCTTGTCCGAAATTTTCTAAGGCAGATCTGAGCTTCTAATCTGAGGTTTCTAAGGCACAGGTTTTCTGAGGCTGATCGAGTTTTATGACACGTCCGAACTTGGGGTTCTTTGTAAGGTCCAAATCTGCGGTTTCGGAGGCTATCTGAAGCAAGTTTTGGCCTCCTTTCAAGACTGATCCCTGAGGCAACCATCCAAAATCGTGAGGCACAACTCAGGCTGACTAATGCTGAGTATAAGGCCAAGTCCAAGGCAGTTTTTCGGGTGATCAAGGCTAGCTGAGTTTGCTTGCAGTATACGCTAAAAGTTAGTAAGGTTTAATGAAGCATATGTGACCTGGACTAGACTGAAGTGTGTTCTTTGAACAGCCTTTTATGCGAGAAGAAGTTTAGAGCAGATATTGGTGCCTGTCTTTGATACTTGTAGAAGTCTTGAAGCAGAAGCTTTGAAGCAGCCCTTTGATGAAGTTGAGCACTAGCAGGCTTTGACAAAATTTTGAGCAAACCTTGGAGAAGCTTCTGCTACCTAGGTTGACTAGTAAATATCAGATTGTACTTTTGCTGAACTGAACAATTCTCCTAGAAAAGATTGCTGGGTTTTCTCCCAAGTTTGGGTTTCCCACGGCAAAATTTTGGTGTCTACTGTGAATGGCTATTCTACTGTGATCTTTACAGTTTCCATTGCATTTACTGTTGAATTTTCCAAGTGTAATCGCTTAATAAAATTCTGGATGTGCTGAAGTAATACTATATATCATTGGAAGTAATTATCAGTTGAAGAAAATTGTGCTTGTCTAATTAGCGCTAGAAAATAAATAGCACTAACCCTTGTACAATGCAACAGTTTTATTTAGCACTTCAAAAATAATATTATTTAATCTCAACCATGACAACATTTAGGACAAAGCATCAAGTGACGGCATTACAGGCAAGAACATAGGCATGCACTTCTCCAAACTATGATTTAGGGACAAAGCATCTTTGAAAGGGGAAGCAATGTAATATACATAAAATATATATATATATATAGCATGATGTGATAATAATTAAATTATGATGATGATAATTATTCAACAGCTAAATGAATGCAACCCTTCACCCTTGTGACCAACCAATGACACGTATGTCATCACAATTGGTCTTGTAAAGCATCACATTTGAAGTCATCAATTATACGTTATATCCAAAATGGATATTTTTATTTTATCCTATTTATTTTGGATATTCAATCAACGAACTAGTTTAGTTCATCACAGTAACCCTCTAGGCTGAAATAACATGAACAAGAGCATCTAGTCATGTTATTTCCCAAAGGTTAGCACAATTGCTAGATGCTCTTGTGCAAAAGTTCACAAAGATCTCCAGATCAGATCTCTTTAAGTCCTTTGGGTTTACAAACCAATATTTCAGTTGACAGTTGCTATCATCCTTCACCCAGAAGGTTAGGGAAATCATCACATCATCGCTCAAAATGCCTAATATGTGGGCAAGTGAGGGGCTGTATTTATTAACATGACCATATATATATATATATATATCCCCGAGGGTTAGCACAATTGCTAGATGCAACCGTGCAAAAGCTCACAAATGTCTTCAGATCAGATCAATATTTCAGTTTGCAGTTGCTATCATCCTTCATCCAGAAGATCAGAGAAATCATCGCATCATCGCTCAAAATGCCTAACATGCAGGCAAGTGAGGACTGTATTTATTTCAAGAATATATAATTTTTCCAAGGAAACCGTACGGGCCCTTCCCTACATTCTTAGATGACACCCTAGTACAACCATGAACATAGACTAGTGTATCTCACCTAAGGGATTCGAACCAATCACCTGCTAGCACTGAACTAACAGCATACTCAACAGCATTGAAGACAACCCTATGTGCCTATATATATATTCAAAGATTGATAAACCCGAAAAGAATCTTAAAAAAAAAATTATGAATTAAAAAAATGGATTTCTATTAAATACATTTTTAAATTACCATTAAATTTGTTCATATGCTTGATATTCATCAAATTTTGAAATTTGTCACCAGATACAGTAACTATGACTCCGACTCCTAAGACTCTTCTTTATCCTTTCCTCTAAATCTATTCCCTCCTAGGCATCTAAAATAAAGGAAAACTAGAGCATTATGAGATGATGAAAAGAATTGATGAGATATGTTCATGTTGACAAAATACCTCCATTTCAACAAGGTGCCCAATCATTGTCTCTGCTGGAGCCAAGCCTTCACGTAAAAAGTTTCCTACAACTTCATCCACACGCCTCGAGAGTACCGGAAACCTTTCCAGTTCAGGTACCTTACATTTATGGGCAATCTGCAATGCATGACAATATCCAATTAGCTTATCCTACAAGTATTGAACAGAAACAAAGTAAAAATGCATACAGTAAACAGAGTGTCCTCACTACCTTAATTAACTCATCATAAATAAAGCGCGCACACTGAATGCTTGGATCTAATAGCCGAGCAATCTGTCTTCGCACCAGAACTTCAAAAGGAACCTGCAAATTGCATCAATCATTAAAATCTCACTTGCAGCACATTATAGTGTTTAACTAGATTGTTAACAAAATTGACCCGTTACAAGTCTAGGTATTCTCTAATCAATAGACTTAATAAAAAAGTAAGCTTAAGTTTCATAAGATCATTAACTACACAGTAACTGGTTGGTTGATGCCCATCTTCTCTGATGATTTCCATTAATTGTAATTTCAGTTTTAAAATTTTATTCTACTACAATATCACAGACATTCAAAAGTCTATTTCTGCATCCTCAAGGGACTCATTATTGACATACTGATACACTTAACATATTTAAGTAAAAAGATTATTTCAGCCAATGAAACTTCCAAATTCCATAAAACTAAACATGGAAGAGCTAAATTAAAAGACATTTCTAGGGCATATAAGAAAACTACATTCAATCAAGGATGGCTTGAAAAAGGAAGATGGATAGAAAAACCCAAAGAAGGCCCAATCTAAAGTAAAGCAGCTGGCAAACATTTAAATACACTCAGAAATATTGGATTGAAAGAGAGGTACCTCAGGTACAAACAAAGCGTTTCTTGGGCCAGTGGCATTTTGAATTGCCATTCGAATATCATCATCAGTTAAATCCTCACACGGGTCAACCTCCTGCAACAAACACAGTTTAATCTATAGCACATAAGACATCACATTATGCATTGCTAAAACAGTTATAGAGCAATAATATTAATTCAACGCAACTATGTCAATGTCAAGACATTAAGGTCTATACAAGGTTTCACAAAAAGGTAAAGAAGATATGTTCAAGGAAAATTTTAAGGATGGAAAATTTTCTTGAAGTTTAAAACATTGGCGAATCTTACTAATCCCTAATATGCAAACTATAAATTTTTCAATGATATATTTGTAAAATTATTCAAATTTATAATGATTTATCATATAGCCACTATATAATGTTGGCGATTTTTAGGTAAAATAATTTTATATTCTAAAATTTGGGCGAATCATCTTTTATAAAAAATGGAAATTGGCGAATCGTTTTTTGGAAAAATCATGGAAAATTAGCCCATTGGGCGAACATTAGCCCCTAAAATTTTCCATGGATATGTTTAACATGCAATTTTTCTTTCAGCCATATAGTTAAAAATTAAGAAAATCACCTCTAAACTCTTGACAAAAATCAACTGAAATATATAATGGATGCGTGCTCCTCCTGACAACTCTGCTGTAGACATTTCCTCATTTTTACCCTCCACCATTGATGAAAATGCTGCCAAATCAAACAGTGGCAAGAGAATAAGACATTAGTAATTTCTTGTAAACATTGTATGCTAACTTGCTACGTGACAATACCTAGTCAACAAAGACCTGTGATCCTAAGTTGCATGACCCAGGGTAAACATAAACATACTGGAAACATGACCCTTAAAAAAATTAAGAAACAGGGAAATGTGATATCTGTGTTTTTTTCAGAATATTATATTGAATCTTTGAAAGAAGGAATTCAACATTACAACTGAAAATACAGATTCATGAATAAATGAGCAAGAACATTTAAATAAGAAACATAAGAGACATGGGACAAGTGATACATAATGCAAGGTGATATCTAAAAACAGCCTTCATTTTTTACGAGGCTATCTATCCAAAATTAACATTTATATATGAGCCTTCAAGCTACAATGTTACATGTATGAACTATGAACAGTGAGCTAAGGTAGTAAACGCAAAATTGAACAACAAACATGTTCATATTCACCATTGAAAATAGAATAAGCATGTTCAACGATGAAATGTGGATTTGTGAAAGAGCATTCCACTTCTAGGTTCATCAAGATTCAATGCAGCAAGAGAGATGTCCAAGTCAAGGCATTCCTAATCCACATTCCATTATTTCAAAGGTCCGCTACTATACTATGGACCCTAACAAGATGCAAGGCAAAGGTTGGAATGCACATAAACAAGATCCTCAGCCTTCTATGAACACAAACTAGTGCACTTCACTAAATGAATAAAATCATAGGTGCTCCAATTTATTTCTGTTGATGAAGGCCTTGCCAATTGGGAAAGAAGGCTTTCCATGACAAATTCACAACCCAACTGGATTCATGGTGCTTCTCTCATCCAAAGCCGATATCTCGAAATATTCATCCCAACCAGCAGCAAAGCTAGCAAATTCTTCCTTCACCTTGCTGCATTCATGGGCTAGAAGATTCTCATAAGGGTCCTTTTCACTCAATTGGCCACCTCCCTATCCTTACATGGTGCTTAACTCTCAACATTGCTTCGAACAATGACGTCTTGTTAAATTTAGATAGCAATGGTAAGTTCTATGCTTAAGCACAATTTACTTCAATGTTCCTTTAGCAGTCCAATGACAATTTCCAATTATATCTAGTAGCAATCGCATTAACTTATAAACATTGACAGTAAATGCAGATAGAACATAAAATCATATGTAGAAGACAAGCCAAGACAAGAGCACACAAGATGTGGCAAATGCCAAGGACAAACCCCAATGTGGGGAAACCCTTTGATCAAATCTTCTTATTATTTTTCAATAGTTCAGCAGAGAGAGAAAGTGTACGAATATCATAAATTAAGCCCAAAACAGATCTGCCAAATCAGCAGTCAAATCAGCAATCAATACAGCTAACCAGAAAGTCAACGGTGGTCAAAGCTGCCACAAATCATCCTCTAATCAGCTCGGTCAACAGCAAAAAAATGCGGCCTCCAAAGAGTGTCAAAGTCAACCCAAAACAGCTCAGTCAACCCCAACAAACCTTGCTGTAATTTCTGCGGTCAAACCAGAAAGTCAACACGGTCAAACAGTCCCCAATCACCTCAAATTTGATGCCAAAGAATGCAGCCTGAAAAGATCAAAAATATGCCCCAAAACAGATGTCAATGAATCGTCAAAATGCCCAAGTCAACACTGCCCTAATCACAGAAATTTCGGCCTCCAAAACCAGTCCAGAAATCTGCCTTCCTTCCACACATGCGAAGAAGAGAGAGCCTCCAAGTGTACGAACCAATCAAGATAGGAGAGAGAAGATGATGTGATGAGATGAGTGATGTCCAAATGAGAGAAGGGTCACTCCTATTTATATAATTCATTGAGGGTGAGGAGACACATCCACTGGGCTTCATGAGCCTACATTTCACTGAGGCCGACCTTGACAATTTGTCCATGAGAAAGAATAAATTCAAAATTCCATTTCTACTTGTCAGAATGAGATGACCTTTATATCAAAATTGTACCTCTCGGAAAGATGAATCCAATGCAAATCTCCATCATATGAGCTTTCATAAGGTGGAAGTTGGCCCTAGTTTGCAATTTTAACATGTCTTCATCATAATATCTTCGGTTTAGGGCATGTGTTGAAGTGTGGAATGGAGTATTCAACTAGTTCCACCTCTCGACAATGATTTTCTTCACCATGTCAGTGAAATGAGCATCAACAAATAAAATCTGAGGAGACTTTTGTGCAAATATTTCCATAGTTTTTTCAATCATGGTATCAATACCATCGTAAACCTCTCCCAAGAATGTCTTGTCTATGACGGCACTTTAGGGAAGCTCAAATGTAGAGGATGTGAACTTGAGCAAGAAATCTATCTTGTTCCACCACTCCTCCTCAAGACACAATTTACGCACCATAGTGTCTCACTCTATATTTGTTTGACTCATTTCAACCCAATGTTGACTCAACCCCATAGAAATTAATAATTGCTTAACCTGAACAAGGCAGCCCAACATAATGAAGTCTAAGACATATCTTGTCTCAGAAGCTTTCAACGGAGAACTCTCAAAATATTGTGTGAGATTGGTGGTTGTTGGTGATGAATTTGATTACCACCCTTGTTTGTCCCATGAGTTCCTTAATCCTTGGAACCTTAGTGTCAATCTATTATAAGATCAAATTTAAATAATGGACAACAAAAGAAGTCCAAAAAATGTGATCATATCTGCTCTCAACAACCAAACATGCAACTTTGCAAACTGGTGCATTATCAATGATCACTTGCACCACCTTAGCAGGCCACATTTTCTTAATAGCTTTGATTAAAATATTAGCAATGAATAGAATGTCCTTAACCTCCAGTAAACAGTCTTCAACTTTCAAAAACCTTACTCTTGTTGGTGCGGTGGCAATCATATCAATACAAGACAATGGTAACCCCAGAACTAGTCCATGAAGCACTAGACAAGCTCCTTTTTGAGTAGTTCAATTCAAACTTTTCATAGTTGGGCCCCTTAAAACCTTAAAGCGTTGTGTTAATTGTGCTCAACATGTCTTGCCAATATGGGAACCGAACCATGATAAAAGGGATATAACAAGCATAGATGACCCTTGCCACTCTTGTTTCAACTTGTTCTCTCCCTTAAAGAATCACCATCTTAGCTATTCTACTCTCTTTAATTGGAAAAGATGGACTTCTAGCACTTTATGATGCTACTACTTGTTGTTGAGTTGCTCTACTCTTCCTTGCTTCATGCACAATCCTTGGCTCAACGTTTGAAGCTTAAAGAGTGGCATTGGCAAGTTGTTCATGTCTTTTCTTAAGCCCATCAATGTCTTCCTAGTCAATTTCATACTTTCTCCTCTCTTCTAGGTCACTTGCCTATGGGCAACAATGAAAACCCTTTCCTAAGTCATGCTCAAATCACCCTAGTTGAAATTGTTGAAGAAAAGGGTAACTAGGTTCAGTATTTGTCAATATAATTTTGATCTTTGTACTTGTCAAGAAAAGAATTATTATTTTTATAAATTAGATGTTATATAGATCTAGGAAAGTCAAAGAGTCAAAATTATATTGAGGAGCTTTCCTTGAGCATTTATGTAATGAACATGAGTCAACCTAGTGTCAAGTAGCCCTCCAAGACAAGCACCATCCTCCAACGAAGAACACTGCAAGCAAAATGATGAAGAAAACAATTAAGTCAGCCTCAAAATGAATATTAACATCAAGTCGGCTCACATATGGAGAATACAGGGGCAAACCACTATATATACCCAGCTAAGGTCTGCGCAAAAAATAAGACAAAATTTTGGATTCCTCTTAAACTTCAGAGGTGCGGGAAGGAATAGTCTCGGCGATGATTGCACGCCTCTCTGAAATCTTGGTCAACTTCAGGCTTACAGAAATCTCGGATAAAGGTGCAGAACAGTGTTTCGATTAGGAGAAGGATCCCTTTAGTTTTTCGAATAAGGATGACTGTTGTACACACTCACATACTCTCACAGTTTCGGATAAGAAACTCAGTAATACCACAGTGATATATATTCTCGGCATAGCCATGACAAGTAAGATCTCGATAAAGGTTGCAGTGCAATCATGATCCTAACATGGTCGTGATCTCGGTAAAGGCTACGATAAGACAGTCATGATCTCGGTGGATCAAAAGGCAGCTCTCCAATACATATCACAACATGGAAGATCTAGTTGATGAAGACTTCGGTGAAAGGACAGCAAAGATGTTGCAGCGGTAATGAAGAGATGTAGTAGTGATTGCCTTGATGGTGCAGCAATGAAGATGATCTCAACAGTGACAAAGAAGAGGATTGTTGTCTTGGTCTTGGAGTGGCCTAGTAGGTCAAGGATCGTGGTCTTGATATTCGTCAAGTAGAATCTCTATAAGAAGAATTATGTGCAGGATTTCCTCTCCAAGAGGGAGAGGTTTTGGCCCTGTCAGAATGCCAACATCTTATGTTCTTGTCTCTTTGTTTTGTTAGCGGTTTGATGAAGTAAACACACACACTCATAATAAGAAGAAGATCAAGATAAGATAAATTGTAAAAGCATTTCACAATTTGTTATCAAGTATAGAAGAATCTATCTAATGCTAACGGCCCCAGATTCTTCAACAGAAATCACCCTTGCTCAACCAGTGTGGAGAAAATGAATGTGAACATTGAAATCGTCTATACAATATTTTGGACAATCTCCCACTTATGTCATATAAGTCAAGATCCCGGGCATCTAGATCACACACTTTTTTTACTTTTATCGCCAAATTTGAAATTCATGAGCGATAATTTCTCCTAGTTTTTTTT
Organism: Pinus taeda; assembly: GCA_000404065.3. NCBI lineage: Eukaryota > Viridiplantae > Streptophyta > Pinopsida > Pinales > Pinaceae > Pinus > Pinus taeda. Next base: position 68,981 of record APFE030082644.1, on the reverse strand, counting down.
CATTTAAGTGTGTGTGTGAGAGATATATCTTAGCCATAATTGTGTGTGTGAGAGAGAGATATATCTTAAGCCATAATTGTGTGTGTGTGAGCGAGATACATCTTAATCATTAATTGTGTTTATGTGTGTGTGAGAGAGATATATATTAGTCATAATTGTGTGTGTGTATATATTTGATATATCTTAGGCATAATTGTGTGTGTATTTGACATGTCTTACCCATATCTTTATGTGTGTATTTGACATATCTTAGCCATATTTGTGTGTGTCAAATTTGAAATGCATGTATTTGACATATCCTAACCATATTGTGAATGTGTGTGTGTGTACTTGACATATCTTGGCCATATCATGTGTGTGTACAGGGAAGCAACCCATTTTAATTGCATGGTAAATCCATGTCAAAATCTCATCCCCACCCCATCCAATCGCAATATGTAGCGAACAAAGTTTGTATGCTCTGATATCAATGTAACGAACAAAGCTCGTATACGCCAATAATCTTCAGGATACTTCAAAGACAAAGAAATCCATTGTAGGACAAGTAATTATATATATATAAGAATATTTGGATACAAGTGAGATGATTACAATGAGGGTGAGGGCCTACTTATATACCTAAGAAAATACATCTTCACCCACGGTCATGTCCTTGGGGACATACCTCTTCATTAACTAGTTACTAGTTAACTAAACATTATTTATTATTATAGTTTTACATTATTTGTATTATTTTATATATATATTATTCATAACATTGTCTTCCTCTTCAAAAGTTGTCCTCAAAGTTTATTGTTGTCAAGGTGTGTCATATGCTTCTTGTCTTGTAATTTGTTTGTATCTTCTATGAATTATTGAGTGGTCATCTTTGTTGATACAAGATGATAGGATCCTTGGAGTGACAAATAAAATTGTCGAACTGAGAAGGGATCTGACCATCCTAAGTTAATCTTCTGTGGAATCTTGCGGTGACTAAAAACTTGTGATGACTTGTTATCACATGAGTGGATTGTACAAACTTTAATATTCCTTGGAATATAAGTTTGTTGTTTATTTTTTGAGTAATACTGATAAGTAGATTGATTGAAAAGTTTGCTCTTATGATTCGGATGTCGATAAGGAGTTCTTCTGTTTTGACTTTCCCTTATCATGTGTGTGGCAATTTCCTGATTTACTTCAAGTACTGATGTTGCTTAATTGGTTACAAAATCTTCAATTGGAATGAGTAGACTCTGATTATGATTTTTGAAACGTAAGAGTTCCTCATTTTCTAAGTCAACTTTATTTTGGCATTCAAGCTTCTCATCTTTTAAACACCTGATTTGTTCTAATAACCTTTTGATTAAGAGTTTCTTCTTTCTCTGATAGAGTCTCATTGAATTTCTTCTCAAGACATCTTTTTTCCTCGTCTAATTTTTCTTTGTAGTTTTAAACTTCTTAGCCTCCTCGAGTAATTTTTTATTATGGTCCCTTGGACGCCAAATTTCTTTGTTTATTTATGTTGATTCTTCGTAAAATCGATCTTTGAGATCTTTATATTTATTTTCTGATGCTTCATTTTTTCGTTGAAGTTCTATGAGTTCTTTTAATCTTTTAATTTGTGTCTGTATATTACTTTGATATTCTTCCAAGATAAACAATTTCCTACATGTTGGACACAATATTGTGCTATTTTTAAAAATTGATGAATACTCGTACTCCATTTGACAAACAAACATTTGGTCCAAAACGTAGAATTATGTATGGAATCCATAGTTTCTTCATTCATCTTCGAATTAGACTCCATTTTTTTATTTTTTTATTTTTTTTATTGGACACATCAGACATTACAAAACAACTCACACCAATAGAGTTAAACCCATACTACATGGAACAAGTCACAATTGATCAAATCATGGACACACAGATAAAGAATACTTGCCAACAAAAGATCCAACTAAATCGAGTTGTCAAAGCTAGCAAACTACTGCACCAACGCAAGTGGCTTAACAGGGACCAAGTTCAGCAGAAGTTTCCCCATCTCATGGAAGCAATAAACGCAATGGGAACCATTGCTTCCTAAGGGGGGAGGACTAATCCAGGTGGATATTGGTGGCACCTGCCTATTCCACGTGGACCCCCACATTATACCATTATTTCTTTTAGTTTCCGTAATTTATTTCGGAGCCGTTTTGAGGCCCTAAACGACGTTTTTTTTTTTGGAAAACGGGCAAACGTGAGTCTTTGACTAGTGTTCGCAGTCGAAAGTTGTAGTCCTCAGATAAATCTTTGTTAAGTTAATATGTTCTATGCTTAGAGCAATTTATTTCAATTTTCATAGTTAGCTCAATGTCTTTTCCAGATTAGCAATCACATCAGCATTAAAGTAAACTGTAGAAATGAGGCTTTTGTGATCCATCATAGTTATAAGAAGAGCTTCGGCGTAAATCACATGAAAAAGACCTTTGTCGACGCGTTTCGAACCAACTAGTCTATTTAACATGCTAGGCCAAATCTGTTTCTTCAACTTGTCCTGACGATGAACCGCACTAGTTGGTTCGAAACGCGTCGACAAAGGTCTTTTTCATGTGATTTACGCCGAAGCTCTTCTTATAATTAAAGTAAACTGCAAATAGAACATAAACATAAATCACAAAAGACATGCCAAGACAAGAGAACACAAGATGTGGCGCTAGCCAGGGACAAACCCCAATGTGGAGAAACTCTTGATCAATTCTTCTTATATGTTCTTCAATAATTCAGCAGAGGGAGAGAGAGAGAGAGAAATAGTACATTTACGACAGAAGTTAACACTTCGACTTTCTAGATAAGAGAATCGATCATCTCTACATGAAATCAGTTGAAGACATGTTGCTTCAACTGATTCTCCAAGGTGACTCCTTCACCTATCATTGTGTTGCATCTCATCCATGTGCTGCACCTCACCGTGCTGCACCATGCTACAACATCATACAATCTTCCTGAGTTGCACCATGTTGCTCCACTGTTGAGTTGTACCTCATCACGTTGTACACAACTTGTTGCTCTTAGTCATCATGCCGCACACATCATGTTGCTACACTAGCTGTCACTGGTTTATGAGATAGGTCATCAACATTCAGTGCTCTTCCTTCATACAGTCAACAATGCAAGTCTTCAAGGTGAGGCTCTACCACTTGAGCGATCCTTAGATCAAACTGTGTTGCTGGCTATGGCCTACGGCCTAGCCCAACAACAAGTTAAGCTTATGATTATTGAGTCCAACAAGATTGACTCAATCTGAAATATACACAAGGACAGTTTTCTTCCTTGTAATGACAACCTTATAAACTGTCCTCATGAACAACCTCATCATTGCACTGTCACCACACTTCTATGACACAGTCTTTGATGTTGTCACGATGACTGGTTAGGGCACTTCTTGGTTGTAGCTTAGGGATCCAATCCCTAAAACAACAACCTCTAGTTCCTCCTTTCTACTGCCCCTCAAGAATAACATTACCTTGCCCAAACAGTCCTTAAATAGGCCACTCTGTCACCTACAACAATGTGGCGTTATGACAGCTGCTTAGATGAATGTAACAGGTCTCTTAGAGCTGCTTATAAGGTCTTCCTATTGTGGAATAAGGGCTGCACATAATAGTGGCTAGGGCATCATCCTAAATTATGTTTAAGACCTTTCCTTGACAGCATTTAGGAGGAGCTCCTTCAAGGCAGCATATAGGTCCTCCCTTGACTGCATATAAGTCTCCTTCAGGATTGCGGATTAGGGCTCCTCAACAACAGATAGATTAGGTCTCTTTTGATAGCGTTTAGCCTCCTTTGTGCAACATATAGAAGCCTCCTTCAACTGCGGATATAGGGTTGTATTTAGACCTCCTTTTGCTGCGTAATAGGACCTACGGTAGGGTTCCTTCCAACTGCGGCTATGCCTCTTTTGTGACTGCGGCTAGGGCTTATTAAGGCATCCTTTATATAGCGTATAAGGATCCTCCTTGACTGTGTCTATAGGGCCTGCGTCTAGATGTCTAGCATATAGATCACTCCATGGCTGAATCTTGATCTTATTAGGACAGCGTAGAGGTCTCCTTCATGACAGCGTATAGGATAGGGGATCCTCTAGGGCAGCGTATCCTCTTTAGGTCTCTCCTCCCACCAAAGCCCAAAGACAAGTGGAGAGGAAGAGATCACCAAGAGGATGAGTGTCTAAATGACTTGAAGTCCTTCTTTATTTATACTAAAACATTGAGCACAAGTGGGGTATTTGGTTGCTGGCTGACCTTGACAAATTGTCCCATAACACAAATAAATTCATATCTCCATGAATACTTATCGGAATCGGATGAACTTTAGATCAATCCTACACCTCTCGATGAGAGGGATCCAAGAAAAATATCAACTGCCATTAGTAAGATGACCCACATGGAGTTTGGTCCTAGTTATCAATTTTAACAATCTTTCTAACAAGGTATTGTGCATGTCAAACGAAGATCTTATGCCAAAGTTACAACCCTGAGAAATTGATGTACCAATTTACCCTAACGAGACCCACAATTTTGGCACTTCATCTCTTAGAGTTAGGTTTTTGGATGTTTAGGGTTTTCCATTGTTTCTCAATAATAAATAAGCCTTCAAGCTTCATTGTAACACAATTTGGAGGTATGTAGCCACCACATCTCTTCTCAGAGGTAAGCCATCATCACTCGAGCTAGTTTATTTCCATTCTGTATGTAAGCATCTTTTGATTCTTTGATATTACTGAAATGAAGATTTATTTCTGCTACATCTCTGTGTTTATGTTTATATTTGTATTCTGTTGTGTTCCGTGCATAAGTCCAGATCATATTTCTACCTTCCAAAAACAACAAAATAATGTTAAAATCCTGGCACCAAAAACTTGAGGATTATATATTCCATACAACATTTGTAAAAACAAAGGAGATGCGTCTACTTCCTACTTGGGAAACAAAGGAACAGATTTTTCCAGATTGTGAACTCAAACAACATCTCATGGATGATCAAAACGTAGACAAAAACAGCGGAGTATTCAATCAAGATGCTAGCAAGTAGTTTATTTGTCAACAATTACTAGCTGGTGAATGAGGTGCAGCATGTCTAAAAAGTGTTGAAGCGCATTATAGCAAGAGTATATGCACATAGATAAGTATGCATAATGGTAAGTTTTAAATTTCAGATAAGGAAGAATATAAATTACTCTCTGAGTATTTTGTAAGAAGGCCAAGTAATAAAGTTCCTTGTCCAGCCTGTCAATCACCAAAAACAAAGAATGAAAATACTTAGAAAGTTCTATGTAATGCCTAATAAAAAATAGTAAGACACAAAAGAGTGACCAGCTTGAAGAGAATGAGGAAAGTTACTAAAAAACAGTCAGAAAACTCAAACTCGCGAACTTACTTTGGATTCCGTGATCTCGCCATATGTGGAAAGCTCTTTCACCACACTGACCATTTGAGAATTTATCCGAGCTTTTAACCCAGGTAGAATTGCTCTAATATGCAGAACCAGTATCTAAAAACAGATTACAACAAAACATGGTTAAGACTAGATGACTTCATTAATTTGATTTAATAATAACATGTTACAACACCTAAGTTGACAATTGCATCCTTGCAACAATATTTAATATATTTTCTGAGAAATTACATCAAGTGCTCGCAAAACTGTAAACAAAGGATGAAAAGAACTATGGAAATATTACCTGATTCAACTTCTTTGCCAGTTGTGGAATGCCACATCTATCTGCTAAATTGTGGTATACCTACATAGATGCATAAGGAAGAGAAAGCCATGGTTAGCTCAGGCCGCTAATATTACTCTGTTTACCATGCAACAAACTACTTCAGGAAGATATAGATAAAACTCACCGCACGGCTGCGGAAAAATTTCTCCTCATATGCAAGTGCATCTTGGATGCTCCTGTTCCCATTAATATCCTGTTCCATATAATTGCAGTACCATGAATACATTTTCAAATAAATAATCAAAAGTAATATCATAACATGTAAGGTGACAATAGCAATCAATAATAACACAGACTTGTACAGATGCTGATGCAATTGTCAGTTGTGGTTGAAACATTTTTTCCGGATAAACTCATTCTTCAATTACACGAGATAAGGAGATACACTAAATAGGATTGGCAATCCTAGTACTGCAACGATGGAGACAAGGTTGCCTTACTGCACAGGAAATTGGTTTGAGTGCTACCTGGCATCAACACTAACAAAGTGGGTTTTATTCTTTATACTTCTGATTGACACCACCTTCCCAGCAAAAGTATTGTCAGAGGAAAAATATTGTTTTGATATCTTTCTTTTTTAGAAGCCTGGCAACTTTATTGGTCATGCCTTAAATGCTTTGATTTTCCTTGTTACTCCTATTATTAATCCACATTAAATAATTTGCACCAAGTTAATCAATAACAAACAGATCAATTCCTCAGCTTAAATCATGTAGGTTAAATTCCACACTTTCATTACCTGTTCTACTAGCCTTCCAATTTGTGTTTGTGTTTGTGTTTGTGCCAACAGTGCACTTCCAGCATACCAGGTGTTTGTGATGCCTGATCTCATATGAGGTTATGGGCATAAGAATGTCATATGTGACAAATGAAAAGGGGGTAGAGCTAGAATGGTTAAATGAATATTAGCTGGACCAAAAACAATAGGAGAGACTTCAAGTTGAAGATAATTCATTGCAAAGGTTAACAGTGTCTTGACTCAATACAAAACTTGCAAAACATATTATGTATGAGTGCAAGTGTGTAAGCCTAAAAATTACAAAAGCAATTTCTAGAAAAAAGGAGATGCTTGACAGTTATTACACATACCGCTTGACTGCGATTAACAACTCCAATATAACCCAGACGTAGGGGAATCACATTTCCCAAAAGGAAATTAGCAGCATCAGTTCCCCGGTCCATAATATCCAGCTGGAAAAATACATTAAAATGGCATCACTTTCACAACTCTATAGAAAGCATTACAATACCAGTATATCTTCAGATAAGTTTTGTAACAATTTTACCTTTGTAATCACACCTATAGTTCGGTGACCTGCCATGAAGATTTATGTTCAAAAATTAGAATATCCCAATTCACTAAAAATATAATAATGGATATTTTGCCAAGAAACATCTAAAACATCCATCAAAGCACAGATTAAAATGGAAATAGCTAAACTCGGATCTCTTTTGCCCATCTTGAACATCCTACAAATGTACTTACCATCAGGATCAGCAATTCTTGCCATCTGAAGTGCATCAGAATTTGACAAATCTGCATTTGCAGGTGAAACTGCTAGAATGATGCATGTTTCATGCTTGATGTATGACAAAATCATTGTTCTAATCCGGGCTTCAATATCAGAAGGTTGATCACCCACTGGAACCTTGGTTATACCAGGCAAGTCCACTAGAGTTATATTAAGAACATTTGGAGAAAATATTTTCAACCGAATTTGCTTATCTGAGACACCCTTGTTTACTCCAACTTCCCTCTCTGTCTCCGCCTGCAGTATTTGGCCACAAAAAACCCTCAGAAGTTCAAAATAAAAAGACACTATAATTTCACCAGAATATCAGGGACATTTGCAAAATCAAGTGCATATCCATAGAAATAAATGAGAATAAAAAGATTAACCCTTTTTCTAAAATGATGGACCTAAAGAATCTAATTAAAATCCTGTGTAGATGCTTCAGAGCCTCTTATGTGCAGGAACTCATTTCTTTCAGAAAATAATGGAGTGTTCAAAAAGAAATTATGCACATCCTCAAAAAATTGGACGGCCAAAGAACGCACAAAAAGGTAAAGCACAGTCACATGGCAGCAAAAGCTGGGAAGCCAAGTCCGTTTGTTGAAGAGAATAGTAGATTCGGAAAAGTGTTTTTGGCCATTGATGTAATAATGAATATATGAAGCTTTGTTGTAAGGATCCAAACTATACTCATCTGCGGAGAACCATTTCTATATTGCCCACGTAGATCCAGTGTATTATTACCAGTTTCAGTCTCTCTTGAACAGGAACATGGAGAACGTTAAAGAAGGTGAAGTGTTCGGTGTCAAAATCTGGACATCCTCAAAAAAATCGGATAGCCCATACATGTTCAAAACATCGAGAACAGTTGAATGAGAGGAAAGGTAGGAAAATAGTTTCAGTTCTTGAGGCAGGATACTTTTGAAGAAATTTACAATATTTTATTAAATCCATCAAAGGAATCTATGAAACAGTAAATGGAAGGTCATTATAATCATCCAGTCAGACCAATGACAACAAAACCGATAACTCTTTCTCAGAAGAGTCTGAAATCTTGTGCCAAGAATTAGCTGACAGACAGCTTACTTTATGGAATTTTTCCAAAACGATGGTTTAATGTAGAGAGTTACTGATAGATTGCAATAGGTCCGTTTCAATAGTGAGGTTTTTTAAGTCAATATTCCACTCATATATGTGGATGCATGATGATAAACGTATTGCCGTTGGTGCTCACGTGTTTTTGGGCCTGTTATGTGAGTTTTCTTTGGACTGTTATGTGGTTCTTTTGGACTGTGATGTAACAACCTTTTTATGGACTGTCTTTTCAAGTCATATGTGTACAGGAGTTTCTTCTGAAAGAGGGGTGATTCCAGTAGGATTGCCTAGATTTCTGGCATTGGGATCCCTTTGAAGGAATCAAGACATGCTATGAAAAATAAGAGAAATTTAATTTTGTTTTTGCTTATGAAATTACTATTTCTTTTCCTGTAGAAAAATAGGTATTACGATGATGGAGATAATGGGGTATGAAAATAAAAAAGTTTTATAGGAAAGGTACAACTTAAAATGATTAATTCTAGTTGGACCAAGAGAAGCAAGGTACTCTTACAACCGAGACTGGAAGAGGTCCTTTCCTGTAGAAAAATAGGTATTACGATGATAGAGATAATGGGGTATGAATATAAAAAGTTTTATAGGAAAGGTATAACTTAAAATGACTAATTCTAGTTGGACCCAAGAGAAGCAAGGTACTCTTACAGCCAAGATTGGAAGAGATATGTCACATGTCTAATGCTAATAGACTAAAATTTAAAAATAAAACAAACAAAAAAAACCAACATCCAACCCCTGATTTTCAATATTTAAAAAATAAAAAATAAAAAATGTAGCATAGATCCATCTTAAAAACTTTTAATTGGTAATGGGTTTGCATCTGGGATTTTTTTTATCCCTCTTGGTGTTTAATATATATAGGGTTAGGATGGATCTATGCTTGTAAAAGCCAGCTCTGGCATGGAAAGTTGATCAAGGAAACTAAATTTTGTAAGTAAAGTAAATATTTGAGCTGACTAACATTTCCAAGAAAATCTCTACAACTAAGATATATCAGTGAGTTTATGTCACGCAACAGTATAATCTCATAATCTCCTTAAAAAATTCTTGAAACAACCCAAATGGCAACGACTCAAGACTACGATTGTGCCAATGCCAATATAACTTTAGTTTGAACCTTCCCAAAATGCATTAAAAGTTAATCCCTTAGCTGTGATTTACGGGCAGTAAATTCACAGCATTAAATAGAAATAATTGTGAAACTCTTCTGGAATACAATTGCAGAAAACGAGCCCAGTTGCAAAGCCTGGTCGCTAAAAATATCGTATTGTGAACAGCATTACACAGTACCTGGATCTCCCTGCGAATCGCTGCGAAATCGGTGAAGCGTTTTCCCGGAATGTGCAAAAATTCACCCCATTCAGAAGCCTCATCCGTTCGTGCGGGGAATTGAACAAGCTGCAAAACAAGAGGCCTTCGCGTGCAAATATCCGATCCTCGGGGAAGAAAATCTTTACCGACAAGGGCTTCCAGAACACTGGATTTACCACTACTCTGACTGCCTACAACTGCAACTTGGGGCAGGTCAATCGTTGAGGCACTGCCTAGCTGTGCGAATATGTCTTGCAATTTATTTATCACAGGGATGACAGATTGACCCAGAGAATAAACAGCAGAGGTGCTGGAATTTGAAGACGATGGAGACATGTCTTCAGGTGTGATCACTTGTTCATCCATGATATGGAAAAAGCTGCATAAACCAAGCCAAAGATAAGCAAAAACTCGTTGTAAAATGGATCGAGCCCATCAAACAAAAATGCAAAACCACCTTAAACTGAGCATAACCCTAAAACAACTGATATAAGTATCGCGACCACCAAATTAAGCTGTCAACACACACTAAAAAATTTATTTATTATTCACACCAAAAGATATTAAACCCCTGTTTATCCGAAGTGGAGATTTACCACTAAAAAAAGGATCAGCTCCAGAAATTCCGGGTGTTAAATCGACTAAAAAGCTCTGATAATCGTCCGAAATGATAACTATAATAACCCTAGATATAAAAGGATCCAAACCACCAAGTCAGTCTATAAAACATAAAAACTGAAATTGAAGGCTATAGAATCCGCTATCAGTTTAGTTAAACCCGCTGCAAAACCCTCCAAAAGGTCGATTGGATTCAGCAAATCGACTATCAAACCAATAAGCTTAGATAATTGATTAAAACCAACCCAAACAAAGCATTTAAAACTCATAAAAAATGCATCAGAACAACCAGAACAATGGGGAAGATTTTTAAAAAATTTAAATAGAGCCAAAAAAAACTGAAAGAAGACCCCAACCTGGACAAATTAACGGCGATATGAAGTCCAAAATGGCTGAATTGCGAGAATCTTCACTGCTTAGAGCATTCAATAGCTTAACCCGGGTTAAAATAGGCCGGCGAAAAGGCGCGGTCGGATTAAGGGTGCAGAACGCCGGTAAGACTGTGCCGAAGCTTTAACGAATCGATGGAATTTCTGATAATTCACATGTGGCCAGCAGAGTGAACGGTACTTTCAAAATTAAGAGTATGATTTTGAAATATCCAGTGTGCCTCTTTCTATACTTTTGACTTTCCAACCTTTACGAGCGGGCACTCGCAGGTTTGGAAAGCCCATTAAAAAATTAAAATTAAAAAGAATATGTGGTGGATGCGTGCTTTACTAAAGCTACTCTTTACTCAGTCACACTCAATGGTTAAGTTCGGTTGACGATATTATTCTTAATTGAATTGTTTTGTTTTTATTTAAATTTAGGGGAAGGTGTTTAAGTTGAATTCAATTTGGGTATGAGATAATTGTATTTATTTAAATTTAGATTATTTTTTTTTTATTTGTATTTGTGTGTGATAATTGATAATTAAATTATAATATGGTATTATATTGTTAAGAAAGTTTAAATTATAATATAGTTTTTTATATTATTAAGAAATTTAAATTTGGTTAGTTATTATTCATGTATCAATATTAATATTATTAAAGTAAGATATTTGGAACACGTTTACGAAGAGATTTTACACTTGTTGAGGTTCTCTATATTTTTAACACTTTTTTTTGGTTCTCTATATTTTTAACACTTTTTTTGGTTCTTTATATTTCTTAAACTTTTTTTTCAACGGGAAAGCAGGTTGATGATATTATTCTTAATTGAATTTTTTTGTTTTTGCTTTAAATTTAGAGGAAGGTGTTTAAGTTGGATTCAACTTGGGTTTGTGATAATTGCATTTATTCTAAATTTAGATTATTTTGTTTTTGTATTTGTATTTGTGATGGTTATATTTATTGTTAATTTGATAATTAAATTATAATATGGTATTATATTGTTAAAGAAAGTTTAAATTTGGTTGGTTATTATTCATGTATTAATATTAAAGTAAGATATTTGGGAACAAGTTTATGAAGAGATTTCACGGTTGTTGAGGTTGTTTATATTTCTAACATTTTTTTTTAATTGAAGAAAGCACACCCTCCCCAATTTGTCTATTAGATGGAAAACATTGGATGGAAAAAGAATCTATCCACTAATTTTCCCAAAAATGGCTTTCATCCTCAACCCCCCCACCCCCCCCCCCAAGGTTTGAACCTGGACCTAGTAGGGACTAAACACGACTCAAACCAATTGGTTTACACCTCATAAATGATCTTTTAAACGTTATTAAAATAGGCCAAAATCTTTATTGAATATTTAAACATGTTAGACATCGTAATCCTTCGGGATTATGGTAAATATTAATAGGCATGAATATGTAACGAATGGTTGGGCAAACCGACAACCCACGTAGTTGAACCGTTTATCCTTGTAATAAACATGTTTCACTCAATGATGAATAACCATTGCAGCTTTTTGCACGATCCTTGGGCTAACATGGTATCAGAGTTCAACTGCCTAAAAACCTATGTTGCATGTCAAATACCTGCTGGTATCGATTCAAGACCTATTGCATGCCAGGATGAATATGAAGAGTAGTGGGCTCGATGGCTTGGATGGCATTACACTGGGCGATAACTCCATGATAGCCCTTTTTCAACAACTTTTCCATGCGATGCGAGCTGATGATAGAAGGAGCACCTGCTTGGAGTCCACGCAAGGTATGCATGTGGTCATTCTGCTTAAAGCTCCTATATAACTCCTAGAAGTCCATGGTGATTGGGTAGTGTGTGAAACCATTCAGCCCCAAGACAATGTCACAACCACCCATGTTAATCGCAAACATGTGGGTCTTGAAGTGGTAGTCTCCCATATGAAGTTTGATATTTTTGCAGTGGCCTTCACATTTCATTGTCTCCCCATCAACAATCTAGCCTTGGAAATTAGAGACTGCCCTGACAAAACAATGAACAACTTCGCCAGCTCGCTGATGGATAAAGTTATGAGTGTTGCCACTATTAATAAATACTACTACAGGGTGATGTTCAATAAAGCCTCTGATTTTGAGAGTTTGGTGCGCATAAATGCTCAACAAAGCATGCAGCGAGATAACTGGTTCCTCTGGCGTAGCTGGGAGTTCATTGTCTTGTTAGGTTTCATCAACTTCGTCCTCAGGTCCCTCGAGGGGTGGGGCTTCCTCAAATGACCTGTGATCAGTAACATCAATTTGAAAGAATTTGGTGATCTAATAATCACCCTATGAGTGACCTCAGTTAAAGATTTAATAAATGAAGGTATTACAGACTCATATGCTGGTGTGTGTGTCTAGGTTATTTAAGCAATGGATCGATCAGATTGTCAATACACAGACAATTGAATGGAAAGACAACAGAGAAATACAGTAAGCAAATACAAGAACACAAGAAATTAATAAGGAGTTCACCCTTTTCTCCAGGGCTACATCTCCGGTCCAACTTCAGTGGTGGCCTTATTTTATTGTGTTTCAAGCAGAGAATTTCAATGCAGGAGCTCAATATGAGTCACCTGAAACAGATTTGCTTGGCAGGGTGGTACCTGGATTCCCCAAGCCACTGGAGTGCACAGACTCGTTTTCCTACCAGCTCTATGACCTTTTGGTCTACAATTGAAAGAGCCCAATGTGGTGCTCAGTCCGGACAAATCCTCTCTAGGATGGCTTGAATCTCTCAAGCTCTCTGGTGCTCAACGCTACCTTTGGTCAGCTCGGCCCTCTGTCCTCTTCTACTTTTGCTTCACTGCCTTTTCCCCTGTGTTTTGTCCTCCTCTTAGGATTCTAGTTCCTCTGTCTCTCTCTCTGATTGTGTATTACGTCTCTATTCATGGCTTTAAGCCATTTGTTTCTATGTTTGTTCAGTTCCTCTTCCGCCTCCATCGAATCGCCTTCTGCAATTGGGCTTGGAGTTCCCTGGCTCGGCGTCATCATCGGCTCACAGGGAGTGGCCACATGTCCTCCTGCAACTGCGCAAATTCGCTTCGTCGGTTCAGTTTTTCTGTTACGTCGTGGAATGAGTCTTCTTCCACCTTGGCAGTGAAATCGGGCGTCAAATCTTTACAAGTTGCGGCTTAATCCCCCGTCAATTCCACTTTCTCCATCGGGCACGATCTCAATCGTTCGATCTGGGGCCTCCAGATCCAACGCCATACGCATGTTTTGTGTGGTTGACTTGCTCGACCTTTAGCACATGATCAACGGCAATTTTCTCTCTCCTCTGCTTGCCATGCATCGATCGTTGAGTGGGATCGCTCCAATTTCTCCAAAATCGCTTACCGTTTGAGGGAGCCCTGATCAATACCGTCGTTTTTTTGGAGCACGGGTCCTGCCTTGTCCTTTAGCGCCTTTTCACTTTTTACCCGCAGTTCTCCAGCTCCCCACGCATCCGAGTGCTCAGGGCTTCTCCATTTCGGCCCTTTTCGCCTAGCGATGTGCACGCATCAAAATCCACCTCTGTTTCCCGATCCAGGGCTCCAAGGGGCTAATTCGGCCTCCTGTGCAGTCTCCATGGGCCTCGGTCAGCGCGCTTTGACCGAGGTCCTTGTCGTTCCATGCTGATTGCCATTTCCACTAGTTTAGAGGTGTTTTTTATCGCTGTTGTAAATTCTTTGAAGTCTGACCCGGCTTGGTACAACCATGGCTCTGTTTATCACTCTTTATGGATCCAATTCGGATCATGGCCTTCCCAATGAAAAGCTTTCGGAACACCAAAAGTTGGTTTTCTTTCAAGCATCGACTAAGTGAGGGTATTGTTGTCTCACTTGTCCAATCTCAATCAACTTTACACTACTCGGCTTCGAACCTTTGAGTCCAATTCTGAAGTACTCAACATCTCCTCTGCGCATCGTCCTCACCTTCCTGTCCAAGACTGTGTCTTCCTGCAATTCATTAAGATATTCAGGTAGCAGGTCATCAATAGAAGGCAATTGACTTTGCTCTTCAAGATCCTCAATCATTGAAGGTTCAAACAATCTCAAGCATTCTGCATTTACGACTGAGTAGATGTGTATGTAAGATGGTAGATCAAGGCGGAAAGCATTTTCACCAATCTTCTCAAGTATTTTGAAAGGTCCATACCTAATAGGCTTTAGCTTTTTACCTTCACCTTGCATCTTGTCCTTGCTGATATATAGCTAGATCTGGTCTCCAACTTGAAAACTATGCTCCATCCGATGCTTGTCATGCCTAGCCTTGTATTTGGCTTGGCTCTTTTCTAGTTGTTCCTGTACTGCCTGGTGGATCTCCTGGATCTGTTCAATAAACCTAGTTGTCTTGTCCACATCATTGTGTCCATCAACTGTGGTATCTTTACCAAAGACAAAATCCAAAGGAGACCTTGGTATGAAACCAAAACAGGTCTCAAAAGGAGATCTCTGTGTAGAAGAGTGTTTCGCTCTATTGTAAGCATGCTGCACATAACACAAATGTTCATCCCAAAGCTTAGGATGTTTGCTGCAATATCCCCTGAGTAACTAGATCACTGTCCTGTTAACTACTTCTGTCTGGCCATTGGTTTGTGGATGAAAAGTTGTGCTTTTCTTCAGTTGGGTATCCATCAGCTCCCATAGACTTGACCAAAACTTCCCCACAAATCGGGTGTCTCGATCAGATATAATAGAAGTGGGTAATCCAAAATGAACCCATACATGCTCAAAGAATAGTTTTGTAGTTTGTTCAATTGTAATCTGTTTATTACAAGGCATCAAAATACACATTTTGTTGAACCTATCCACAACCACATACAAATAATCATGACCTTTTATAGACTTAGGCAGTCCTCCAACAAAATCCATGGAAACACTTTCCCAAGGGTGAGAAGGAATTGGTAATGGAGTGTACAAGCCCAGTTTTCTATTGATGGGCTTGCTTTTAGCACACATATTACACCCTCTTACATATCTAGAAACTGTCTCATTCATTTTCAGCCAATAGCAAAACCTTTACAGTTGTGCAACTGTTTTACTTACCCCAAAGTGACCTGATATCAGAGAAGTGTGTGCCTCTCTAATTATCGTTACTCTCTCAGTTTGTGGAATGCAGAGTTTCGCACAATGATATAAGAGTCAGTCCTTTACATGATAGTCTAATTCTTCTACCTTTTTCCTTGACTCAAAATTGCATATACATCTTTAAAGTCTATATCTTGAGCGTATTGTTCAATGTGACTTTCATGTAGTACAGAATTATGCTTAAGTATAGTAGATGCATTTATAATGGGTCTAAATAACATGTCTGCAACTTCGTTATGTATGCCCTTTTTATATCTGATGACTAAATGAAACTGTTGTAGAAAACCCATCCATCTATAGTGTCTTGATTGCTGCAACTTAGTTTGGGAGTGTAGATATTGAAGTGGTTGATGATCAGTATGTATTACCATCTCTTTGCCCATTAAATAAAGTTTCCACTTTTTCACACTCTGAACTAATGCATACAATTCTTTATCATATGTAGGATAGTTAACTACTGCAGGATTAAAAGTCTCGGAATGATAACATATGGGTTTACCGTGTTGTGTCAACACTACTCCCATGGCATAGTCACTAGCATCTGTTTGGATCTCAAATGGCTTTGTAGATCAGGCAGTGCTCGTACAGGTGTTGTACTAATCTTTTCTTTCAAGGTGTCGAAGGCTTTCTAATGTTTGCCTCCCCGCTAAAACACTTTGTTCAATCCTGTCAAAGCAGGTAAGGGAGCTGCAATTGAGGAAAAATTAGAAATGAACTTCCTCTAATATTGTGCTGCTCCTAAGAAGCTTCTCACTTCTATAGCAGACTTAGGTTTAGGCCAATTTACAGTGACTGCCACTTTAGAGGGATCTATTTTCAATTCACCACCCCCTACTATATGACCCAAATAATTTAGAGATGTTTTGCCAATTTCATATTTTGAGAGTTTAACGTAAATTTTTTCTCTTTTCAAAACATCTAATGTCTGCTTAACATGCTTTAAGTGTTCTTCCCACGTTTTACTAAAAATCAGAATGTCATCTAGATACACAATAACAAAATCATCAAGAAAAGGCCTGAGTATGTCATTCATTAATCTCATGAAAGTAGCAGGAGCATTGGTCAAGTCAAAAGGCATAACCAGCCACTCATACAATCCCTGCTTTGTTTTGAAAGCAGTCTTCCATGCATCTTTCTCTGCAACTCTAACCTCATGGTATCCACTGTGCAAATCCAGCTTGGTGAAATAAACAGTTTCCTTCAATTGATCTAAAAGATCATCTATGCGAGGAAGGGGATAACGATTTTTTATTGTTATCTTATTCAATGCTCAGTAGTCAATGCACATTCTCCACGAGCCATCTTTATTTCTCACCAAAACGATTGGTGAGCCACATGGTGATGTGCTAGGCCTGATGAACCCCTTCTCGAGCAACTCCTGCACCTGCTTCTTGATTTCAACATTCTCTAAAGCAGACAACCTGTACATCCCAATGTTAGGCAATGGAACATCTTGTTGCAAAATAATATCATGTACTATTTCCTTTTTGGGTGGTAGACCCTTTAGGTTCCTGAAACAGGACATCATACTCTGAAACAATCTTTTCTATATCAGCTTGCTGCTGAGCATTACAATCCTCAAATACATTGGTTTTATCAGGTTTCTTTTCCTTTACAACCATTACTAAGAATTGTTTGCATGAATTTATCATTCTTTTCATCTACCCATAATTTATTAGAGTATAATTATTCTTGAGCTTGTGAGCTCTTACAAAGTATTCGATTCCATCTTTAACAAGTAGATACTTGTTCTCAGCTCTATAGAGAACAACTTTTCTATCATACAAGTAAGGACTTCCTAAAACAAGTCCACATATATCCAAAGGAATTATGTCTAACTCAACCTCATCTACAAACGTTGATCCAAAAGAAAACTTGAGTTTGCACTATCTAGTCACTTGTAGTTGTGCTTTATCATTTAACCATCCTAATGGGTATGGTTTCTTATGAGGTGTACTTGCTAATCCCAATTTCTTTACAATTGATTCAAAAATCAAATTTACTTGTGAGCCACTATCAAACAAAGTATCAATCTTTTGATGTTTGGAAATAACTCAAATATGGAAAAGCTCATGTCTTTTTCTCTCATGTTCTTCATCAATAATAGTTTGAGTAGAATTACTAGTAGATGCTTAAGAATTCTTACTTTTTATACCTGTGGCTGCAATGATTGTTTCATCTTCCGAGTCTGACCCCAAATATTTCTGAATAACTGTAATAGTCTTCTTCTTCTTGCCCTTGGGCTTCTTAGGTCTCAGCTCTGGATGCAGAATCTAATAGTGCTCATCATCATGCCCATCCTTTTTACAGTGAGTGCATGAAGCTTTGTTTTTCTGTGCAATGTTATCCTTCCTTGCTTTCCACTTCTGCTTTCTTTTCTTCTTGCTCTTGCTTGCAGTGGGTTGGGATGGTCCCCCAACTTTTGGATTTCCATTCTTTCCTCTAGCTTCTAGATGAGTAGCTTGTATAGATACCTCATCTATACTAGTGGGATTAAACATGAGGATGGCATGCATCATGTAGTTTTGTAGGCCACCAATGTACTTCAAAATAGTCTCTGGTGAGTCTAATGAGATCCCTCGAATCAATGCTCCCTTTCTAAATTCTTGAGTGTACCCTTGCACACTTTGCCCTTTCAACTGCCAAAGAGTTTGCCAACTCATCATGGCTTGTTGCATGTAGGCCAATGGATAGAACTGCTTCTTGATTGCAGAAACAAAGTCACTCCAGACAAAGATAGTCTTCCCATGTCTCTTCATGTCAGCTTGGGTTCTGCCTTCCCACCAAACAAAGGCAGTGCCTCCTAGGCGTAGGCTTGCCAGCTGAATTTTGCTCTTATATGAGTCGATGTTTTTCACTTTGCAATACACATCAATTTGTCTAATCCAATTGTCCAACTTTTCAGCATTTATCTCTCCATCATATATAGGCAAGTCAAATTTAACATCTAGCTTAATCAAAGATGCTTTCTTATTATGCACAGGGCTATTAGGAGGTGTGAGAAAGCTTTCCTCTTTCCCGTTTCCTTTTGAGCGGTCATGGGAATGAGACTCATCTTATTCTTTATCTTGTTTAGAACCTGATGAATCTTCATCCTTATGTTTTCTAAAGTCCCTATACATTTCTTCTACCATAGACTTTATAGCTAGGAAAATCTCTATGAATTGAGGTTCTGGTCCCATAGAACCTTCCTCTGACATTGTCTTCCGAGGATAGACTCTCCCAATTTCAGGATTAGTTTCGACCAACTCTCCTTCTCCTAATTTGAGCTTTGATCTAGTAAGCATTCAACAGCTAAACCAACACAAGCTTGTCTAACCTTACAACTTAGAGCTCTGATACCACTTGATCTGATAATCACCCTATGAGTGACCTTAGTTAAAGATTTAATAAATGAAGGTATTACAGACTCCTATGTTGGTGTGTGTGTCTATGTTATTTAAGAAACAAATCAATCAAATTGCAAATACACAGACACTTAAAATGGAAAATAGCAGAGAAACACAGTAAGCAAATACAAGAACACAAAAATTTAATAAGGAGTTCACCCTATCCTCCAGGGCTACATCTCCGGTCTAGCTTTCAGTGGTGGCCTTCTTTTTTTGTGTCTTGAAACAAAGAATTACAATGAAGGAGCTCAATGTGAGTCTCCTGAAATGGAATTTGCTTGGCAGGGTGGTTCTTGGATGCCCCAAGCCACTAGAGTACACATAATCTTTTCCCTTCCAGGTCTGTGACCTTCTGGTCTATAATGGAGAGAGCCCAATGTGGTGCTTAGTCCAGACAGATCCTTTCTTGGATGACTTGAATTCCTCAAGCTCTCTGGTGCTCGATGCTGCCTTCGGTCAACTCGGCCCTCTGTCTTCCATTCTGCTGTTGCTTCACTGTCTTTCTTCTCTTTGTTCTTCCTTTCTGTGTTCCGTCCTCCTCTTGGGGTTTTGGTGTCTTTCTCTTTCTCTCTTGGTGTCTATTCTGTTCTCTGTTCTTTCTTTCTGTGTTCCCTGTTCATGGCTTAAAACCATTCGTCACCATGGCTCTTTGATTACTCTTCCACTTCCCGTTGGATCGCCTACTACAACTTCACTTGGAGTTCCCTGTTCGGCGTCATCATCAAGCTCACAGGGAGTGGCCACATGTCCTCCTACAGCTGTGCAAATTCGCTCCATTGGTTCGTTTTTTCCGTTACGTCATGGAATGAGTCTTTTTCCACCTTAGCAATCAACTCAGACGTCAAATCTCTAAAAACTATGACTTAATCCCCTGTCGATTCCACTTTCCCATAGGGCGCGATCTCAGTCATTAGATCTAGGGCCTCCAGATCTGACGCCATACACACGTTTTGCGTGGTTGACTTGCTCGACTATTAACGCGCAATCAGCGATGGTTTTCTCTTTGCTCTGCTTGCCATGCATCAATCGCTGAGTGGGATTGCTCCATTTTTTCCAATTCCGCTTACCGTTTGAGGGTGCCCTCGATCAATACCACCAGTTTTCGGAGCGGGTCCCGCCTTTAGTGCTTTAGCCTTTATCCTATAGTTTTCCTGGCTCTCATGCGACCGAGCGCTCAGGGCTTCTCTAATTTGAGGGTTTTCACCCAGTGATGCGTGATTAGTGCTAAGCGCTAATCGCGCATCAAAAACTGCCTCCGCTTCTCGATCAGGACCTCCCAAGGGCTAAATTCGCCTCCCGCGTAGTCTCCATGGGCCTCGGTCAGTGTGCTTTGACCGAGGTCCTGGTTGTTCCACGCTGGCTGCCATTGCCACTAGTTTAGAGGTGTTTTCGATCGATGTTGTAAATTCTTTGAAGTCTATCCTGACCTGGTACAACCATGGCTCTATTTATCACTCTTTATGGATCCAATTCGGATCAGGCCTATATCCTTCATTAGCCATGGTGCCTTTGTTATGAAACCCTAAGTAAATGGTAGGGGAATTTAAATGTTTAGGAAGGAAAAAGGAAAAGGGAAAGGTAGATGGGAGTCCGATGGGTGTAGGGATAGAGGTCTCTGAAAGGGGATATAGGGCATTGATTAGGTATTTTTGAGAAATGGGAAGCTTGCTTGCAAAAATTGGGGTTTAGGAGAAAAACTAGGGTTTTGAATGTGAGACTAACACCAATCTTGATTTCATTCTTCATACATTGACGAAATAACTTTGAGGAGAGGGAAAATAATGTTTTGAAGAGGATACTTATGTGTTTTAAGGTTGAGGAGGTATTAGGAATGTTGAAGTATGAATATGGGCAAAATGGCCAAACGAGTAGTGCCCAGAGGAAAAGCGCAGCGCCTGAAGGAAGTGCATAATGCCTGAAGGGAGTGCGCAACGCCAAGAGGAAACGTGCAACACCTCCACTATTTCTACTATTTCGTGTAAAAAACATTGCTAGGGTTTGCTCACTGCGGGATGAAAGGGAAATAAAGAAGATATGAAGGTAAGAAGATATTTATACACCTTTGAATTTAATCTTTAGTTCCTCAAACCCCCTTTGCTAATGTTTTTTGTCACTTTCACCTTTTCATTTAATTGCTTTTGATTTTCTGACCCTTTCCTTTTTTGATAGGTGGATGAATGCTCAATTTGAGTTGAATTGTGCAGTGTTTGCTCGTCTTGTAGCAAGGAGAAATGCTCTGGTGCAGCTGAGATCCATTATTACATATAGGAACTTAAAATTACATATGAAATAAAAATAAACTTAAAATACTCTGTTTTCACCTCAAAAACATTTTTTTGAGGTGAATATTACATTAGGTAACAAAAAAATAATAAATCAGTAGGTTATGACTTACAAATCATCATGCTTGTTTGATCAGTCATCCTCATACCCTTGTTGACCTTTATTTACCTTTTAACATCAAACTTTTGACCTTGGTGGTGAAAACCCTAAGACCTAATGAAATCATGACTGCAGATTGATTATGAAACCATAACTGAAGACAATCTGAAGAAGGATAACCAAGTATACTCTATGAGGGAAAAATTTAGATTTTCTGAAGAGAAAACAACCATCAGTGGATCAATATATCTTGATCTAATGGAATGATGCAAAATTTTCAGTATGGGACCCCTAAAATGAAAATGGAAAGAGTGAATTTTGATCCCTGATGGAAGTATGCCGATACTGACACTAATATAACCCATGGGAGAATTCCATATAGCGACACTGTGCATTCTAGATTAGAGTCATATCATGCTCTAGAATCAAGTCATAGAGCAGGTTGAGGTGTGGTGGAGGCATTTTGGACCAGATGAATTGACAAAAGAGATGGATGATCAAATGAAGGTGTAATACCCATTTTTGTTTTCTAAGCAAGCAACAATAAATGTAATTGTAATTATGAACATAGATATGTTTATGTAAAGCTCACTATAAATTTTGTGTCTTTGGATGTAGAATGCCGAGGATGGTGCTCCTCTAAGGGGGTGGGGCAACAACCCCTTTGTCACCATCTCATGAATATTGTTTCATACACTATTATGAAAATTAATGTAAATTAATAAGAATTGTAAATGATGATTGGAATGAGAGTGAACACAAATTAAAATTAAATGGAGTAGAATTTTGGGGAAGGTTGCTTGGGGAAAGAGAAAATCTTTAAAAATATCCATTAATTTACACCCGTTCCCCCTGCTACAGTAAAGGAAAAAAATAAGCTTGTGTAGGGTGCCTTGCTAACTGAGGTCACACATGTACAAGAAATTAAGGTTGCATATGGGAATTTGGAAAAAGGACGAGTTGTCCCACTACTATGCCAGGGGTGGCTCTAGTCAACATGCCATGGAATGCCATGATGGAGAAGAAGTATGTGAGGAAAAAAGAGGGTGAGTGGACATAATGGTTTGGAGGAGAATCATAAACATTAAGGATGACAAAAAAATCATTTTGAAGAGAAGATACAACATGTGGAGCAAATTTCTCTAGATCCTTATGTTCTTGTTTAGGTGGAGACTCATCTCTTTGGATTCCTGAGTGGTCTTATTAGGTGGAGCTTTGAATATGGATTTGGAATCTTGAGTATTAGTTGAACAGGTGGACGCCAGGATCTCTAGATTCAGATGAAGCATGTCATATGGAATTCATAGTGTGCTTTAGATTCCTACAGGAGATAGGTGGAGGCATTGTGGTTCTGGATTCCTAAAGTGAAAAGTAGGTGGAGATGCTTCATACTCTCAATTCCTATAGAGTTGTTGGGTGGAGCACTAGATGTTCAGGAATCCTTGAAATTGTTGTGGGGTGGGTCTTTAGTTGTTCTGGATTTCCTAAACTTGTAGTGGGGTGGAGTACTAGATGTTCTAGATTCCTTGAACTTCTTGTGGGGTGGAGCTATACATGCTTAGGATGCTCTGAATTGGTTGCGTTGGGTGGAGACACTATATACTTCATATTACTAGGTGTTAGGTCAAGGCATTATGGATTCTGTATTCCCATGTGATTGTTCATGTGACTAGTGTTGATTTCCTTGAGCACTTCACTCCTTAGTATTTGAATCTGACTAGAGGGTAGTTAACTGCGAGAAAGAGCAGCAATGCAGTTAGCCTACAGTTAGGAGGAGAGTTGAATTACCTCTCCTAGTTTCCAATCAACTAACTATTAATATAAGTGACTTGTATTTCTATTCTTTTTTATGTAATGTAAATAATTACTTATATTGTTATGAAGTCTTGTCTTGTTTGGATTTTAAGGAGATGTATATATATATATATGTGCGTGTGCTACAATCAAGGTATTGTGAGTTTTTATCACATGATAAGTCCTATGATGTTGATATATTCCTTTATGGATCATTTATTTATGCTCATGAATGTATTATGTAATAAAAAAATTCAGGTAATGGATGATTGACCAACAAACTAGTTAGGTTACTACCACAACTGAGAGAGAGAGAGAGAGAGAGAGTGAGAGAGTAATGGGGCACTTTCAAATGTCACGTCACAGGCCCTTTGTGGGCTGGCAAGTTATTGTAAGTGGCACAGTGATGAAGACCGTAAGATGAAAGGTCCTTCCGATAAGAGGGTTTCCTGTTCACACCATGACCTTAGATGGTGGTCTTCTCCTTATATCAGTGTGGGGGCAGGGCATGATGACATGTAGACTCTATAGGTGGGGATCACTGGTGAACCCCATAAATCATTATAATTACAAAGTGTTATCTTGCACAAGAAGTCATATCACGGTGCGACCTATGACAAATTTCACATGCTAGGATGATGTGGATGGGATGTTGATGTGCAATGAAAAAATTTGACATATGGAAAGAAAAAATGGCCTTCTTGGAGGGCCATGTGGCATGATTTTAGAGAATGCCAAGTGTTAGGTTGACATTGTTATGATGTTAGCAGGACACCGTGGGACTTATGACGTGGAGTATGGAGTTGATGTGGTAGGGTTTTGTGGATCCACTTGGCATGGGTAACACATGGTGTTGACTGGAAAACACATGTGGCTAGAAGCCACATCATTGTGCTAGCGGGGTTCCTAAAGGAGTTTCGTGTCACAATATTTGAACTGGGGCGTGATTGTCAAAAGGCACAAGGTAGGAATATTCTCGTCTCCTGGCATGAAGACATACCATTGCACTACGAGGGTGAAGCTTAAGTGAACTAGATGGAATAGGCCGAGAATAATAGGAGGTGCATGATGGGAACTCATCCTTGTATCTATATGGAGAGAATTCTATCACGTTGTAGATTCTTAGGAGGTGTAAAACCTTTTTAGCTAGGCATGGCATGAAGCCCAATGGTGGTGATGTGGTAGATGTTGCGATGGATCCCAAGTGATGTGGAGACTCCACGTAGGTATCGCATGGGTCAAAGCCTTGTTGATGTGGAAAGGGGTATTGGGGGGAAATTTAAATGGCCATAACTTTTGATCTAGATGTTGAATTTGAATAAAAATTGCAATGCTATAAAGCTCTCGCTAAGTTGAATGCGATGGTGCACTAGTCCAAAGTTAGTTTTGCTAACTTTGGGTAAAGAGGAAATTTTGTAACCACATTTCCATAATGAGACCATTGAGGTATGGTTAAGGAAAAGTAACAACTCCCATTCATGTTGAAGAGTCCAAGGGGTTGGTAGGGAGTGTTACAGTCACCATCGCCCCAGGATGCCCCTGTGAAAATAGTAGGGGGCACACCCTCGTTAAGAATTAAGGTCCAAATGTGGCTTAAAAAAAAACCACTAAATCAAGAAGATAATAAGGCTCCATAACCAACAATTATCCTCCCCACTTGTATTTAATTCCTGCATGTGAGATGTTGAGCTCATAATGAGTATTTTTTGTAATGACTTTGAGCCTTCCTCAAGAATTAAAACATGTATATTCCTGATATGACATATAAATATATAAAGGTATTTATCTCTCTCTCTCTCTCTCTCTCTCTCTCTATATATATATATAGTATATTTATATATATATTCCACGAAAAAAAATCAAAATTATATTCAACTTGAAACAATGAACAAAACCACATTTTGTATATGTTGAAAGCATTCAGTAAGATAAGCCTCTCTTCTTATGACCAATAAAGGGGAAAATAGTAAAAAATGCATAAAAGTGTTGAAGTTAAGTGTGATAATAATCACTTAACTTCACCTTTTTACCTTTCTTCTTTCGAACATTTTACCAACCCCTTGGGTTAGGATCAATTGGAACCATTTCCAATTCATTTCCTGATGACTGCGGTGGGGTTTCTTTATCTGAGCCTGATATCTCTGAATCATGACCTACCTTTATTTCCCCCATCACATTTCTATTGTGTGCCTTCTCCTTCTGCTATTCTGATACTTGGATTTCTTCTAATTCATTCCCCTTCTACATATGGGTTGCTTTACCATTCTGACTTATGGTATCCCCTTTTACTTGATTTGTAGGATTATCTGTGATTTCCTCTTCCTCCTCCTCTGAGAGGTAGGGATCAAAAGGTTGTCATCCTTTTATTTTTCGAGTCTTTCACTTTTTCATTTTTGGCATCCTTTTTGTTTTTGGGCATGTGTTCTGCAAGTGTGCTATTTGATAACATATACAACATTTGAATGTCATATTTTCGTAATCTAATAGTTGGGTCCACTGTACATCTTTGTGTTTCATTTGAATCTGATCTAGTAGATCTTTACTAAGGTAGATTTCAATACATCTTTGCTAAAGGTGAAAAGACATTTTTTCCGTTCTTTTGAGTTCCATCTTTTTGAATGTTCCTAGAGTATTCACGATTTCCTCTAAGACCTTGCAGTTCCTAAAAGGAAGGGGAAGGTTTGGTAATCTCACCTAGACTAACATTGAGACCACCATTTTTGTGGCATAAAAATCTAGGAACCAAGGGGTGATAAAGAGCCCAACTCTTCCCTAGAACCGGGTCCATCATTCATTACTCTATCCAAATCTTCCTGAGTATTAAATTGGACAATAAAGAAACTCTTGGAACATAGACAAATATCACATTTGGGTGTCCAATTTGTAAATACCCACTAGTGTATCACATCAATTTGAGGCTAATAACCATTGTATCCACAAATCACCGCTTTAGATTCGAGAGTAGAGAATTTTTTTTTTTACCTCTGATTAATTTACCTCCATGGAAGGTACTTGTTTCATTTGTTCAACAATGTAGGGTCTAGGGATGCACTTAGGAAAATATGTTGGATTTGAGCCTTTCCTTTCCTTATATGATACAAGATCTCTAGGGTTCCTAGGTACCAAAGCATGATGGCACAGTCTCAGGTTCGATATTATAGTGGATTTTCTATATGTAGTAATCCTTGATTTGAAAAGTATCCTGGATAACCTTTCCTTAAGCAAGAAGGCACTGGGAATTTATAGGGATTCCTAATCTATTTTCAATACTCTCTTCAAGTTTATTATTATGTCCAAATATGTGACCCGGAACAAGGAAGATTTCCCATCTGGTTTCTTGATAAATAAATAAATGTATATATATTGTATATATATATAATATATATATATATATATTATATATATAATTATATATTGTATGTATGTTATATATATATCTAGAGAGAGAGAGAGAGAGAGAGAGAGTATATCATATGATTCCCCTCATTCCAAGGACGGTACCCAAGGTAAATCCATGTTTCTTTAGGGAATAGGGATAAGTTAGTAACTCATAAAAATATTAAATATTTGTGTGTGTAGAGAAGGGGAGAGAGATTGGATCCATTGGTGGGGTTCGATGAGTTTTTTCACTAATGGTCAAGTTTTAGTTGTTGTGAGGGTTGTTATTGAAGCCATGGGATCGCCTTTAGTTAGTGGTCAATTGTGTTGTTGCACCCAAAGAGAGAGAGAGATCATGCATTTTATTTTAGGTAACATATCCCGAGGAAAATATCTCATGTGATCTCCCTCATTCCAAGGACGGAACCCGAGGTAAATCCAAGTTTCTTTAGGGAATAAGGCTAAGTTTTTTTTTTCTATATTAGGCTAATTCTATTAAAGTAAGAAAACTATCATACATAGATACCAAATCCTGTACTTAGCTATGCCAGAAGAAAGGCATCAACCAACAAAAAAAGCTAGAATTGAACTGCCCAGAAGGGAAACCAGTTCTTAACCAAAGTTTTTCAAAAATATAGTCTTGCTGCCCACGCAGGGGAAACCAGTGAATTAACAAGTTTTTCATCATTGTATCTGAAAAACTGAAAAGGAAAACCCAACTGAAGAGCTTAAAATTGTAGTGCTCCCCCAAAAAACCATTAAAAGACAGAAACTGAAAAACAAGTCCCAGTGAACCTGAGACATGTGGCGGTTGAGTGGCAATCTACTAGGCAGGCACGTGGCATGCTAAA
The DNA here is from genome assembly GCA_000404065.3 of Pinus taeda. Taxonomy (NCBI): domain Eukaryota; kingdom Viridiplantae; phylum Streptophyta; class Pinopsida; order Pinales; family Pinaceae; genus Pinus; species Pinus taeda. The sequence goes on along the minus strand of APFE030082644.1, from coordinate 41,428 downwards.
GGTCCACAAGGTGGCAGTCCAGGCGGCGAGCACAGGTCATAGAGGTAGCATCTAGGGACGTGGCGGTGACGGAGGCTGCTCCTCCATAATGAAACATCTGTAATCTTCCATCGCGCCACTTGCCAGTGGCTGAGCTTCCGTGTCGCCCGCCTGCGTCTCTGGTTGCTTTTCCTCGATGATGTAGTAGTAATCATCGATGACCCAATTCATCTGCGGAGCCGGTTCCACTTCCTTCCCTGCGCATCTGGTTGGATGTTCTGAGCTTCGTTCCCCTGCACCCTGAAGACTAGATTGAGCCATTTCCGTTTTGGCCTTGGGTTAGCTGCTCCCTGTAGTGGTGCGGCCTTCTATTGTAATGCCTGAGAGCCTCATTGCTTCTATGCGGCCCTCACCCATTACTCTATGTTCCTCAGGTGCTGCAATTCGAGCGCCAACCTCAGAATCTTGTGCCTCCAAATTCTGCTTCTCCTCATGAAAACTGGTGGTAATGGTTGCAGTGATGAGGGGCTGGTTCAGGACAGAGCGAAAGGTAAATTGAGCATTTTGGGAGTGTGGTAGAGGAGTTGGTAGAGTGCTTCTGGGAGAAGGGCTGGAGGTGGAGGGAGGCATAGCAGAGGCCCCCGAATGGAAATGTCCTCTGCCACTGCGTTTGTTGGGGTAGCGGCCAGTGTTCTGCTCAGCCAAGGAGGAGTTGGTCTTTGAAGCTGGTGAGTGCATGGAGTGAGTCAGGCTTCCTCTGTTCCCACCTCTACGATTGTGCATCCTATGGCGCACCATGCTTTCAGCACTTGGAGGCGAGTTTTGGTCCGAATTGGGCTCAATGGGTTGCAGCGTTGCAGCGGAGCTAATAGGCAATTCAGCAGAAGGATGAGCTACCAGGGCCGAGGGGATGCGAATTTGCAGATTCAAGCTGTGGGTAAAATGGATGCCCGAACCAAATTCGATGCAGCAATAAAGATAGCATCGTCTACCAGTGGTTGTGTGGGAGCTGGGTGTTGCCATTGCATGAGGGCAGAGACATTGCAGGGGTTGAGGTTGCAGAGGAGGAATTGTAGTAGCGATAGTGGTATTTTCCCAAGAGCCCATCGTTGCTTTGAGTTGAGGTTGAGGTCAATTATCAGGGTGGTGGAAGTATTCATTCAAGGCACATTTATGGCTGTGGTTAATGCCATCTTTGGTTTTCTATGCTGCCTTATGGGAGGCCATGTGCTTTCTCCACACGCCAACGCAGTTGGCAGCCACCTCATCTACCTCCATTTCCACCCGCATATGGGGGATGAGCTTCCTTATGCACCAGGCTAGTGCAAGCTTGCAATTGATTGTGGTCATCTAGAATGTTGGTTGTGCCGGAATATAGGATCTGGTCTTGTTCCACTCCAATGTTTGCCAAGAGATCCACAACTTTGTTACTATCCCTTTTGACATGAATAAAGGTTATTGCTCTCCTGTTCTTCATCCATTCCTCTATTAGTTCAAGAATGGCCATTAATCTCCAGATTTTGGCAACTCTTGAAGTAGTGCCTCCTTGTTGGATTTGAGTAACCATATTGATTAGAATTTGGGAGTCCCCCTCTATAATGATGGGATGAAAATTATGTTGGTGAGCTAGGTTCATACCTTGCCATAAGCCTTCCAGTTACATAGAAATTTTCGTATCCCATCCAATGGAGCCAAAATACAATAGCAAGGGTTGACCCTCATGGTTTCTGAATATGCCCCCATATCCTGCTTTGCCTGGGTTTCCCTTGGAGGCACCGTTGAAATTTAACTTAATCACATTTTGTGGGGGGTGAATCCAATGTGAGAGCTGCTTGGTAATAATGCTGGGTTTGTTAGGATCCAATTGTGCCTGCTGGAGCTGGAGGTTCCAATTAGCCCATATGCTTAGTTCCTGAGGCTGGGTAGGAAAGTCCTCAACACTCCATTGGTGTAGCGCTAGAGTTTCCTTGATATTCTGGCATAAGTTAGTCCATATGATTTCTAAGGAAGTTCTTTGATTTTTGAAAATTCGCTTGTTTCTTTCCTTCCAAATTGTCCAGAGAAGGAAGCCTAGTAGAATTGTCAATATCTTGTTGAGAACTTTGCTGTTATAGGGCTCTGGAGTCTAGTTGCAAATGGTGCCTTTTATGTCCCCTAGAAGTCTACATGGTCATTGACATCTGAAAGTGAGATTTTTCCAGAGTTGATTAGCCATGTGGCTTGGAGTCCATGAGGTGCTGAATAGTTTCTTCATTCTTTTGACAGTTGGGACAGTAGGATGGTCCTTGAAATCCTCTTTTGATTAAGTTGTCCCAAGTGAGAATTATTTGATGATATAGCAGCCAGATGAAAGTAGAAACTTTTTGCCAAATCCCTACAATCTAGATACGATTCCAAGTAGGATTTGTTGGTTCCTGTGTTTGGAGCATTAGCTGGTATGCTTCTTTAGTGGTGTATACTCCTTTCGGTGTATATCCCCATCTGAGTACATCATTTCCAGTATTGAATCTGATTCTTCTACTGGTGAGCTCTTTGTGTAACTCCGTGTTATAAGCTTCCGTTTCTTGCTGTGTTATTTGCATAGAAGGTTTCCATTGCCTGAAGCCATGTATGGTGCTGAGAGTCTAGAATTGTGCTACATTGTCCTCCTAGTTAATATCGTTTCCATTATGATTTGTCCAAGGTAAGAGTTCTACAATTTTCGGTCTTTGTTGCCATGAATCCATCCAGAAGTGTGCCGTCCTCCCGTCCCTTATCTCCCAAAAGCTATGTTGATGGATGACCTCTCTGTGTTGCTTTGCCGTGTTCCAAATTAGGGATCCTATGATCGTGGTAGTTATCCTTATTAGCTCTTGTTACGGTTGATTGTTTGCATACTTTGCAGTCCAGAGTTGTGCCCATGGCTTCTGTGGGTAGGATACCCATTGCCACCAAATCCATGCTCCCATCAAAGTATTGCTATGTTGCGAATCACGTAAGCCTAGACCTCCCTACTTTTTAGGCTTGCAAACTTTCCCATTTTACTAATGCCGATTTTCTGTTTTGTCCTGTAGACCCCCATAAGAAATTGCGTTGCAGATTCTTGATTCACTTTAACACCCATTTCGTTGTAGCAAGAACAGATAAGAGATAGAGGGGCAAAGATTGTAGGACTGCCTTTATTAGGACTAGTCTGCTTGCCATGTTGTGGGTTTTGTGCATCCAAGACAGAAGCCTACTTTCCATTTTCTCAATGAGTTGATGCCAGGAAGCATGCTTTAAGGCTGAATCTATAAGAGGGGAACCTAAATACCGAGAAGGAAGCTTGGCTTGAGAGAATCCAATGATTCGTGCAATTATTCTTTGAGTGGCTACAAGGGTATGGAAAAAAAATTGAGATTTGGCAGTATTTATGGTAGTGCCAGAGGCTTATGAGAAGGTATCTAAGAGAGCTTTATAGGTTTGGGCCTCACTTACAAAGGGATGACCAAAGAGCATATTGTCATCAACAAATTGTTGATGAGTAATTACGGGGGTTCCATGTACAGAGAGTCCTCTAAGATCATGAGAATGAATGGCATGCTTTATAAGACGACCCAGACCTTCAGCCATAATGATAAAGAGAAAAGGGGACAGAGGGTCACCTTGACGAATTCCTTTGGAAGGGGAGTAGGGTTTAGAGGGAATCCCACTGACAAGAACAGAGCAGAGTGGATAGGAAATTAGAGTCATAAGCCATCTAACCAAGGTCAGGCTAAATCCAAAGGCAGTCAGAATCTATTTTATGTAGGTCCAGCTGAGTTTGTCAAAGGCTTTGGATAGGTCGATTTCCAAAAGCATACCTACCTGTTTGTTTTTCTTTAAGGAATGGATGGTTTAATGAGTCAGTATTATGCCATCCAGTATTTGACGACCTTCTACATATCCAGATTGCTCTGGTGAAATGAGAAGAGGGAGGAGCGGTTTGAGGCGGTTGGCTATGACTTTCGAGAAAATTTTGTAGATGAAATTACAGAGTGCAATGGGCCTGAACTTCTCCGAAGTGATTCATTGCACTTCTTTGGGAATAAGATCGATGAAGGTCACAGTGAGCGAGGGAAGTAGCCGATGCATGACTCTTGATTCTTTGACCACATTCCAGACATCTACTTTGATTAAGTCCCAGAAATGATGGTAAAAGTTAGAAGTAAAACCATCAGGTCCTGGTTCTTTCCCAACGTTCAATTGATTTGATGCCTCTTCGACCTCCATAAGGGTGACTGGTCTTAGCAATAGTTGATTATGCTCCTCTGTTATGAGTCTAGGAATATGCTGAAGTATCTCGTTGATGGCAAGCTATATGTCTACGGGTGGCTCTTGATGTACAGTTTTGAAGTGATTGGTGAGCTCTTTCTCTATATCTTCTTGTTTCTCCATTTTGTCTCCTTGTGGGTTTTGAATGTGTGAGATTGTATTATTCATTCTTCTTTGTATAGTTGTGCGATGAAAAAATTTGGTGTTTCGTTCCCCTTATTTTAGCCATCTAATTCTTGACTTTTGTCTCCAGAGTAGTTCCTCTTGTCTTCTTCTTTCATCTAATTGTGTTAGTAGGATTTATTCCTGTCTGGTGTGTTCCTCTGTTTTGCCTTCTATGATGATCTTCTACTGTAGCTCTTTCATGCTCTGCTCAAGAACTTTTTGCTCTTGAAAGATGTTGCCAAATGTGGTGTAATTCTAGGTTTTTATTTGCTTTTTTATGTGCTTCAGTCTCTGCTGGAATTGGTACATGAGTGAGCCACCATTGGGAAGGAAGCTTTCCCATGCTGATTTGACCATTGTTTTGAACTCAGGGTGGGTAAGACAGAAAGCTTCAAATTTGAATGGTTTTCTGTTAGATTTTTCGGCATTTTTCCATCGCAAAGAAATGGGCCAATGGTCAGAGCTAGCTAAGGGTAGGATAGAGGCGCATATATCACCACCTAGATGGAAAAAAATGTCTGAGATTAGAAATCTATCCAACCGAGATGATATTTGCTATGAGCCGGCTATTTTGTTGTTCCATGTGTAGGTGCCGTTATCAAAAGGTAAGTCTATTAGACCATTGCGTTGAATGTAATCTTTGAAGTTATTACTTCCATTGTCCAACATTCTTCTGCCTCCAAGTTTTTCCTCTAGCCGTGTGATCATATTGAAGTCTCCTCCTGTGATCCATAGTGGATAAGTTCTTGGAGCATTAAGAATCTCCAATGTTTCTAGTAGCATGGTTTTTTGCGTGCCCTCCTGAGGGAAGTAGACATTAGTTAAATGGCCATGTATGTTGGTGCCAATTAGGTGGAACATTGCTTGGATGAAATGATGTGAGGCATGGAAATTTGTTAAGGAGATATGCTAAGTGTTCCATGCTATGGCTAGCCCTCCCAAAGCACCTGTTGCGTCTACTGTTGCAGTTTGACATCCTGCCTAGGCTTTGGATAATATGGAGGCTAATGTACTAGTGCTACATTTTGTTTCCTGCATGAATACAATGTATGGTTGTTCTTGCTGAATCATGTTCCTTAACATTCTATACTTCCCGGGACCGTTAAGTCCTCTTAAATTCCATGAGATGACCTTCATGGTTGACTAGTAGGTAGATATCGGTAGTATTTGGTCAACTTGGAGCATCTTCCAGACTCCACTAGGATTTCCCCAATTAAAATGGTGCGTTGTAGATCTGTCTTTCTACCTCTTTTCTTCCCATTTTTGATGATATGTTTCCAATCCCATTTACCTCCTTGCTGTATGCCCAAAGTATTATGCTGATGCATTCTTGTGAGCACTACTTCCAAATATTCCAGTTGTCTGTCCGGTATTGTGTTGAACTCTTTCCTTTTACATGCTTGCTCTAGACTAAAAATGTTTGTATCTCTGAGATCAAAGCTTTCTGGTTCTTCTCCATTAAACTCTGTTGACTGCCTCCCTCCATATGGGTTAGTGGCTGAGAAGGTTCTGCCGGTGTATCATCAATGTCCATAATTTTGTCGGACCAGAGGGCTTTGGTATGAATAGGGTTGGGGTTGTGTTGCGAGTCTGAGGCATGCATGAAATAAGGCTAAGTTAATAACTCATAAAAATATTAAATATTTGTGTGTAGAGGAGGAGAGAGAGATTGCATCCATTAGTGGGGATCGATGAGTTTTTTCACTAATGGGAAAGTTTTGGTTATTGTGAGGGTTGTTCTTGAAGCCATGGGATCACCTTTAGTTAGTGGTCAATTGTGTTGTTGCACCCATAAAGATTTTATTAAATGATATCATGATTGATAAACATATAAATGGATAAAATATCACCTGTTGACATGGAACTCTGAATTTTGACTAGGGCCTTGGCCCCTTGAATTGCCAAAAACACATTGTTTAGGGCTTCTAGATGGCCCCGGAATTTTGGGACCCACAAAACCTTAGAAAATATGCCAAGAAGATATAAAACTGTTTAGCAAATGGAAGAGGTGGGTGACCACTAATACCCACATGGATCAATTTTTCACTTATGCTTTTCCATCACATTTCCTCGCTAAGCATAACACCAACAACATCATCAAAATTTAAAGTGTTTGAACGAGAGATAAAATTACTCATAGGTGCGATCATGCCATTCTAGCTTTCTGGAAATGAGCATAAAATCAAAAGATCCCTAATCTCATCAACGTGGTTTACTCCTACAAAAATTAATTAATTGTTGATTGTGTTAAATTCATTTAAATTATCAAAAAAATACCCACCTTTTGAAATATTCATATTAAATAAATGCTTCATTTGAAATAATTTGTTGGAAGGTAAGGGCTATTCATATAGTGTAGCCAATTATATCATTAACCCTTCGTTGTGTTTTCTTTCAAAATATTGAAAGCCACTAACGTTGCTAGGCATAACCATATTGTTCCTAGTGTCTTTTTGTCAAGAACCTCCCATTCTTAATCTTTCATATTTGTTGGAGTCTTTGCTATTCTACCCAATGGTAGATTTTTTTTTTTACTAATATAGATAATCTTCTATTTGCATCTTCCATAACTAATAGTTTTGGTTATTAAACTTCTCGAACCTAAAACCTTTTTCTGCCATTACGCCCACTCAAACCAAGAACCCTCATTTCTTTTAAGTTTTATTAGTAAAATAAACCTACAACTCTAATACCAGTTGTTAGGAATAAAAATCACATAGAAATAAAATCAAAATGAAGGCATAAATAAAACATAGAATGAAATAATATAAAGGAGACACTAATATACATGGTTCTCTCAATTTAGGATACATCCACAAAGAAATAACCTGTTTTTATTTTTATTTTGTGAAAAATAATGAAGGGATTACAACCCAAAACACATTTGTTGCAACCCCCTCTTCTATTTCTCACTATCTCCTCTCTCTCATTTATAATGCTATATCAATAAAAATAGACAGTTGCAATACAATTCCCCCATAGAAGTAGGATTTCTTTCTAGGGATAAAAAACTATCATAAAATTTATTGTTACATGCGTGACCTAATGATGAACAATCTCAATTTACCATGAAATAGCCTTATTTTATAATGAAAAATTAAAAAAAAGAAAATCTCTTCACAAGTGGGAGCTCCATAGAATTCTCACCACCCCCTAGACCCCGTTGTGACAATAATAGGGGGGAAACTCTCCTACAACCCTCACTAGGAACTATGGTACAAATGAGATAAAAAAAACCTCTAAATTAGGAAGATAATGAAGCTCCACAACCAACATTTATCCTCCCCACCTATGTTCAATTCCCACATGTGACATGTTGATATCATAATGAGTGTTTCTTGTAATGGATTCAGGCCTTGTCGTTTGAGTAGTTTCTTGAGGACATAAACATGTATATTCCTCATATGGAATATATAAA
>APFE030082642.1:0-12416 GCA_000404065.3 Pinus taeda | reverse complement strand
AATAAAAGAAGGAAATTATCAAAAAAATTAGCATGCCGACACATGGAGGGTAGGCATGTGGCATGCAGACACATGGAGGTGTGCATGTGGTTTCCCTTCCAATGTTTTTTTTCTATTTAATGAATGATGAGGAGGATGGAAGGGGTGGGATCATTCTGAGGTTCCATCTTCATTCTCTTGGGAGAATGCTAAGACTTAGGAATGCTGGCAGTAGTCGTTGATTGAGGGCTCGGGGGTGGCCAGTTGTTGCAGAATCCTGCACAATTGAGCCTTCGGTTGGGAGGAGAGTCGTCCCCAAATCTTGTGGTCACTTCGCAGCCGGAAAATACAGGTATAATTTCATTGTAAGAATTGTTTTCTTTTTGACATTAGCTTTAGTGTTACTTGTGCTGTTACATAGTCTCCACGAGTTGTGGATGTGGATTGGGTAGATGATTAGTAGTCAGGGTTTTAGCCCCTTGTTTATGTAAAGTTTGAGTCGGTTTTGGGATCCACCCATGGTCTACGGACCATGGGATTATATGAAAAAGGCTATAAATAGGTGTGTCTTAGAGACTCTAAGGAAGTATTAATAGGAAATGGGTAGATAGAAGAGAAGTGATAATGAAGAGAAGTGGGTCAGATAGTAGAAGAAAGGCTCTGCAGCTGAGTTCGCAGAGGCATAGGTAGAGTCCGCAGTTGAGTGCGCAGACCCCTGCATCTGAGTGCGTAGGGTAGTTTTGAGTCTATAATCTTGAATTGAAGATAAATAAAGATAATTTCCAAAGAATTCTTGTGTATTTCTGTTTACTTATGTTTATGATATATGCTGTCAATGAATGATGCGTTTTATGGAATATTGATTGAATGTTGCGCGATTCTATTGAATAGTTGTAAATGATGTACGTAAAGCATGTTTATGTATTTTTGTGAAGACTCTGATGATCTCTCTGATGTTTACTAATAACTTAAGTATATCTGCGTGAACACTAATATAGGGTTGTTCTCTGAAGCACGTAAGTGTATAAATTGACTATTAAGGGTCTTCAAAGACTAATCATAGACCTTTGCAGAGGTCTGAAGGCTGTTTTAATAGAGTTGCAATAACGTTCCCTAAGAGTTTATCGATCTGCAAAAAGGCATATCTGAAGAGCTAAAAGGCATCACAGTAGTCTCTGGATGTAGAAACTTGGTTCTTGCATCCCCCTTACTGCTTCGAGTGAGATTGCAGCCTACGTTGTGCGGGTTGTTGCTGAAAGGGCCAGTAGTGTAGGGATTTGTTGGTTGGCGCAACTAACTATCAACCTGGGTGAGGACCCCCTAAGCCAATAGAAACATATATATGCAACATCATCGTATTGTACCTCAAGTGTCTGCAGTTATAGGTAGAAGTTGTCCAAGTGATTTTCTGCCTTCACTGCGTTGTTAGGGTCAAAATTTATGAGCATTCTCTCTGATTGCTTCGGCATACTGTGCAAAGCACCCAGGAGATCCAATGGTCCATGAGTCATTCATTCCAAGTTTTGGTTAGCAATTTCTTCTTTTTCTTCGTCCTCCTCCTCTTCTTCAGAATCTGACGGTTTCGGCTCTGAGTCTGCCAGTTTGTCGCCGCCCCTGGCTCCTCTGCTACATTCCCCTCTGCATCTTGTACCATAATCTGAGCCCAATATCATGAGGGTGTCTCGTTAACCCTTTTGGAATACTGGAGGTTCCTCTCCATTCTCAACAACTTCTACCAGACCTTCAAGTGTGGAAATAACTACTTCTTCCACTAATGATACAACAATTCTTGTGGGAGTGGTTTTTGGCTTTCTTGATGCGTATGGAAGATGTTGTATTCGTGGGATCAGTCCAACTTCTTTTGCGAACTAACAAGTGATGGGACAGATGGAGCGGAGGTGCTGATATGAAATTTCATGTTCATGCATGGGAGGTGAGGAGTAACCAACTTCAGAGTCGTGCGTAGGTGAGAGGGAGTGTGAGTTACTACCTTGACCAGATGATTGATGAGTGGGTGTGAGAGGAAATTCAACCATAAACAACTAGCATCCTTCCTTCTAGCAATAGAAATGTTGACAGTACTGGACCCGCCAACATTCAGGGGATATCCCCGGTATGAAGTCCCAACTAGACCTCACACCATTTAGTGTAGAAGTCCCATCCGGTATGATGGCCCGGTTGCCATTATCTTAAAGGTTTGCCTTAGCTCTTGCTTGTTAGCACATGAGAGTGGTCTGCTTTGCCTTCGAACAACGAGGTTCATGTGCTTGGTGAGTGCTAGTGTTACTTGTGTAAAGGTTCTTTCACCGCAAAGAAATAGGGAGGAAGTGAGTCTCCAATCAAAAAGGGAAGAGTCCCAACTCTATCAGAGACACACAACACAATAGGACATGCACAACTTTTGGAGGAGTAGTCCACACGGATGTGGCAGTGAAAAACACATAAGATGGGATAGCACATACAACACTCAATGGAGTAGTCCGCATGAGTGCGATGGTCGCTATAACAAGTTTATGGGAAAGGTTCTGTCTGATGTTCGGTGAGGCAGCCCATGCAAGTAAGACAACATTAGCAACTTATACAACACATTTTCATAAACATATGTATTAGAGAAACCAAACTAGTTCAAATGTTTTAACACAGGTTAAAGAAACACGCATTACAAATGTTCCAAGATTAGTCTTACAAACAATTACAATACATGTGTGAAAACACGATGCCCTATTATCAGGCTTCTGAATTAAGCAAAAGTTCCAAGACACATTGGTACACCATACATCACTAACCCCATGAGAGGGGCATTGGAGCCACTGCTCACTCCTCAAAGAAAAGAAAACAGACTGTCAAGGCTATGTGGGAGGAGCCAAGGTGAAAAGTCTTTTGCATGTACAAATGAGGGGTATTTATAACTAGGGGTAAAATTGGCCCTTGATTGTTCGACTTCCCTCATGATTGTTTGACTTATTTGACTCTTCATATTACATGTGGGTCTCTTAGAATTCCACGTTACATTACATTGTTTTACAACAATATGGCCCATAGTAGTGATGTGGCCGAGATGACCCATGACACGACAATGTTGGTATGTTCATGCTGGTGTGGTGTCCATGTTGAGCTACAGTGTTGCTGAGTGATGGATGTGCTCTTGGTGTATCATAGCTTCACCTCCACATGGTAAGATGTGGAGACTCTTTGATGGTCTTGGTGTTCGCTTGATGTTGCATGTGCACATCGATTTCTCGCTTGTACTTTTGCATGCTTCACATCTTCGTCTGTTCGCGAAAAAATCTCCTCACATGCATTCTTCGTTCATCTGTTCGCGAACAAATCTCACATGCATTCTTTGTTCGTCTGTTCGTGAACAAATCTCCTCGCATGCATTCTTCGTTCATCTGTTCGTGAACAAATCTCCTTGCTTGTGCTTTCCTTGTTCATCTTGTTCGTCTTCTCGTCATTTCTCATCCATGTACATGTATCTACAATCATTCATGATGAGACGACATCAAATCCATAAATCTCCTAGTCTACCATGATGCATTTTCATTCGCTTTCGGATGCAGGTGACCGAGAGAGAGGACAATGCTATGAAACTACGAAAGGCATATTTCAAGCTGGGATGCAGGCTTTGGGCACTGTCGATGAAAATTGTGTAGAAGTCACTGGGACACTGAGATGGGCAATCCGGATCAGCAGTCACTATTCGCGGGATCTGGATCGGCTGGAGGGCATATTTGCACAATTTCTTGAGCGAAGCAGTGCAAGCAGAAGAGGGGAGTTAGCAGAAAAAACTACGCAATTTCTTCAGGGAGCTGGCAGTGGGCTGCAGGAGGCTTGCTGGGAAAATTGTGCATTTTTTAGGGTGCTGGCATCGAGTTGTGGGAGTGTTGGTGAAAAAAATTGAGCAAATGCTAGGAGGCTGGCCTGTTGAACATCTCTGCGCAGTTTCTAAACTCAGCGGGATGTTGGGCAGTTGAGGGACTGAATAACTAGAAAAAATATGTAATTTCTTGAGAGAGACAGTGCTGGACACTAGGTGTTTATCTGGCATGTCTGCGCAATTTCTTTGGTCAGCGGAGTGGGCATGCTTGGCAGCTTTTGCGTAATTTTTTAGGGGAGTGAGTCCTAAGGTCACTGCTCGGTCAAACTCTCTAGTTGGCCAGCTGGAGGCTTGGTTGATGTGCTTGCAGGCAACACATATTGAAATGGTTTGTTGGGACACTTCTATGCTATTTTCTAGTGATAGTCAGTGGAGTCGATTCTAGGGTGGAGGTTCGACTATTGGAGGGTGATTCGGTCATCAAAGCTTTAGGAAAATGACTAAGTGTGGGAGAAAGTAAACTTGTGCATACGCGACCTTGCAAATACACACTCACCATGACTCAATGACAAGACGCCTCAAACCATCAAGACAACCTATACTCAGTGTGACTGACCAACGATGTGAGCGACAAGCGCAACACTTGCGATAGATCGTTGAACAATCTTGATGATGCTCGCGCAAAAATGCATTCAACTTCGTGTGTGAGTGAAACAGATGTTTACATAGAAAATACCTCTTTTACACACGAAGTGGGACCTTGTGTGTGGCCAGAAAATGGCTCCAAGCATGATGTTGTGACCAACATGCAAAAAGATGTTCGTTTAATAGTCAAGTGAGGAGGGTGAAAAGGCTCAACACGAGCTCACGGGATGAGCCCGGGTGCTTGCAAACATCAAGGAAAAAAACCAATGAAGGCTCTGAAATTGAATGCAGGCCAAAATTTTGGAGGGTGTTGTAGCCACTACAACACCCTACAACTACTGATACACCTCCCCAAATTCCCCATCCTTTGTATATCCCTCCTTGTATGCATCATGGATGAAAGGCTCTATTTGCATAAGATTTCCCAAAGTTATGATTTTCTATGGGAGTGGCTTTGGAAGTATGTCAAACAACTTGTTTGTGCTTCCCTTCTTATACTTTGTTTGATTTGTTGTAATGGTTGGTAATTCGTGTGGATACCTGTCTCCTTTTCCCTCATATAATCTTTTCACTTTTTGAAAATTTGTGCTAGGGTGTAGAGCTCCTTAATGTGGGTAGGTTATTTGATAACTTTCCCATGAAACACTTTATAATGGTAGCAATAATCCTTCCTCATTGCATCAAGGCTGCTCTAATAATAAATCCACTCACATTTGTCTACACTTTGGAGTGTTACTGCAGGTTCTAATGTAAGAACTAGTGCTTTCATAATTTTTTTCTTCAACATTTGAAATGCTTCATGTTGATCCTTCATTCAGTAGAAAATTTTTCTATTCATTGTTATGGCATGGAGTGGTGAGGTTACTGCTAAAATTGAAGCTATGGATTTTCAAAGGTATTGTGCTTTCCCAACAAAAATCTTTAAGATATAAAACATTTGTAGGCATCAACCACTTCATGATGCCTTGCTCTTTGCAAGATATCTCTTAAGCTCCCCTTCACCAATCACATAGCATAAATAAACTAAATACTATTGTGGAAACTTACATGTCTTGAGATTTGGCAGTGGTTGGTGCTTCTTCAATGTCTCTAGTACTTGCATCAAATGTGAGATGTGCTTCTACTATGTAGAATTTTATGCTGATATATATTCTAAATAAATGATAACAAATGAATCTAGATATGGGCATAATATATCATTCATTGATCTCCTAGATGTAGCTAGTGCATTTCATAGACCAAATAGCATGACCAACCACTCAAACAAAACTTGTCTAGTTTCTAAGGTGGCATTTTAGGTATCTTCTTATTTGATTCAAACCTGGTGATATGTTGATTTTAAATCCAACTTGGTGATGTATTTTTCTTATTCTAATTAGTCCATTGAGTCTTGAATCCCGGGTAGGAGGTACTTATTCTTAAGTGTAATTTTGTTTTAGTTCCCTGTAATAAATGCATATCCGCTAAGTCTGATCGTTCTTTAGCACAATTATGATGGGTGGCCCACATGGTGAGGTACTTGGTCAAATAACAACCGCCTTTAGCAGCTTTTGCAACTACTTCTTCATGTTGTTTGCTTCTAGAATGAACTACCAATACAACCCGATGTTTCACAATGGAGATTTCGACAACGATTATATCTTGTGCTCCGCTTCCCTCTTAGGTGGTAGCCCTTTAGGCTCTTGGAACACTCCCCCTTATGATTATAGAAATTCTTCTATTTGTTATATGTGTTCCTTAGTGCACACCTCCAGGGATGCCTTTGCTCTCATTCACTCTTCTACAAACTAATTTTCTCTTACGAATATTAGAATATACTTCTTCTTCTTTTTTTTTTTTTTTTTTTTTTTTTTTTTTTTTTTATTTATTTATTTTTTTCGTGGAGAAAATTCGTAATTTTCATTAATTTCAGAAAATTACATGTTGTAGATGCTAAAAGCATATGCAGAAGTGTGGGCAAAGCCACTTACAAAACAATACTCTAAATGAAGTATTCTAAAAAAGCCCTCAGACAGGGCAGCGAGCAAATGGGTATGTATACCCGAGCAAGTCTGCAGAAACAATGCCCAAAACAGACCTGTTGAGGATACCCAAACCCATTACAATAAGCAACAAATAAAAACTCCTGAGGAAGGAAAATGAGAACAGTAAGATCTAGATCTGGCCGCCCAGATAAGTAGGAGAGGCACGAAATGAGGAAGAGAGCAGCTAGGGTAGCCACTCCTCCCCCGCCCCCTCAAAACTCTCCTCCTAAATCAGACAAAACCAAAGGTAGAAACAAAACTGCCCCATACTTCCTCAACAGCCCGTAGAAACCCCAGCAAACCCAACCATGATGAAGCGGCACGAAAAAATGTAGAGACAATCACCTCCACACCCCAGTTCCCTCAAGGCTCCAAATAACCGCAGTGGATAAGCCAGCGAGCGACCAAAAAAGCACCATCTGCCGCAACAAAGGAACCCATCCGGTCCCAACCAGAGCAGAGGCGAGTCCGGGGGTAGAGGTGGCTAGGGCATCCACCTCGCCCTCACGCAGTGAAAACCTAAAGACTAAAAAGTCCCCGCTCCTGCTCCGCAGCTCAGTTCAGAAGCGCCAAAGGCCTTCTCCTTGGCTTGTCGGCCAAAGCAGAACGACACAGAAGGGGTTCAAGCTGTAGACCTCCGAAATCTACAAAACACAGACTTTCTTCTCAGCCTCCCGACTCTATACTCATTGCAAGTTGTCCTGATACTCTTCTGTTGTTCTCAGAGTTGAAGACGAGTGGTCCTCCAGCCCCCAAGTTCTCAGAGTCGAAGACGAGAAAAAGTCGCGAGCCTGTCCCTTCAGTTGAAAACAAAATTGTGGGTTTGATCTCTTCCTTCAGGTGAAAATGAAACTCAAAATTGCCCTCACTATCGGCCTCGCTCCATGCGAAAACCCTTAGTGTTCACGCTCCTCACTCAATGCTCAACATTCAGCCCTCATCGCTTCGCTTCACAGCTCCTCACAACTCCTTGCAGCTCCCACCACTCCCCGTAGCTTCACACAACGCCCCTCACATAGCTCGCCTCGCATCAGCTCTCGCCTCACGACTCCCTCGCCTCTCCCCTCCTATCATAACAAATGGTTATATAGAAATAAAAAACAATGTTAGAATATACTTATTGCTATAATTGATAAATTTCTTAGCTCGATTGGCGCTTACTAGTGAAATATTTGACTTGCCCTTGTGTGTGTGTTAATGATGAAGGATTTCCCATCCTTGATGAGACACTACTTGTTGGATCTTCACATGAATTTTGCATCCCATATGTACATATAAGGACTCCCAAACATAATTATTCATATATTAAGTGGAAATTCATCCAATTCTACTTCATCGCTAACAAAAAAAAATATTTTACACATTTGTTTTTTTTTTTCGACTTTAACGGTTAATTGTTTTGAAAGGCGGCAAAACAGCTGCCGCGTACTTGTTACACTGATTTATTTTTTCCCCAATATTTCTTATCACTCAAGCTTTCTTATTACATAGAGAGGGTTTGCGCTTTGATACATCTGGTACTTGGAGATGCTTTGGGATTGGACCACCCTTTGGAGAAGATGATTCGCAGAATCTCTGCTTGAAGGTTCTATGAACTGCCGGACCGCCTTTTAATGTCAGCAATACCATCAGTTTTCCGGGGAAGAGTTTGATCTGTCTATTTTGCTGCTCTGTCAAGCGTTTAGTTCCGGTATTTGTTCCTCGTCCTTCCACTAAATCACTGTCAATAGATATACCAATCGCCTTCTGGATGAGTTGAAGAAGGAGTGGGCTTAAAAATTCTACGCCGCTGGATGGGCACTGCTTCTGCCCATCCTTGGAGCTCAAACCCAAAGCATTGATCTCAGCAACAATTTAGATTTTGAACATTACCTCCAACATATTTGATGATTGTATTTGCGCCACAGGACGGAGTACAGCCGCTTGACATCAGGATAGAACCGAGAATTAATTCCTCCAACTCCATTACTGTAACAGGGTAATGCTGATACAACCTTTCATCAAACTCACATTATTCAATTCGTCGCAGGGAGAACCTCTTTCAGCTTTGGGGTGATCATGTCTGGAAACGAGTTAGTTACTGCCCAATATTTCCCTCCTTCTTTCATGAAGAACCTTTCCTGAAGATAGACCATCTTGGATTGTTGTCTGCTTATCTTCAGGAATTCGTCCTCTAGCGAATGCTTCTGCCGAGGACAAAACTTACAGTGCTATTGCTATGGACTGGGCTTCCAGAGCATCGATCTTTTCTTAGTTGATTGCCTTCCCATGGAGATTGGTGCTAGTGAAGGCAACTGGGTCAGAGACAGTCGATCAGGGAACTAGATCAGGAAGAGCCTGTTGTAGAGCTAATGGTAGTAGATCAGGAGCAGATCTCCATTGCATCAGGTTGAACAGATTTCCTGAGAGAGAAGGAGTTAAGAAGATTAAGGGATGATGCAGAGAGATTCTTCAGAGTTGACTGAAAGGGTTCTTTGGTTACAGGCTGAGCCAAGATTGGCTTCCAAATCGGCTTGAGAATTCAGCTGCCTCAGAATATGATAGAAGGAAAATTTCCGAAACTGGGCCAACATGGATCTAATTTTCTTAAGTATGAGGACAAAAATGGATTTTCAATGGGTTCGAGAGTGAATTCATCGCTTGAATGATAAGCCTAGAGTCTCCGAAGACCGTCAAAGACTGAATGTTCCGACTACGAGCCAGAGACAACCCCTGCCACAAAGCCAGAGCCTCAACTCTATTGTTTGACTCGAATCCCAGACCCCAATGATACCTGAGCAATGTAGTGCCATATGGATTCAGTAGCATTCCACCCCCACCCGCAGCTCCAGGGTTGCTTTTAGAGGCCCCGTCGAAGAATAGACAGTGGTCATCTAGAGCAGAACGCCACTTTAGAAACTCCTGTTCTTCCAGGCGTATTTCCCACATAGCATGGCAAGAGGCCAGAGAAATAGGATTGGTTTGATTATTTGGAACAATATCTTTCAGCCAAAGCTCCTCCTCACTGTCCAGCAT
Organism: Pinus taeda; assembly: GCA_000404065.3. NCBI lineage: Eukaryota > Viridiplantae > Streptophyta > Pinopsida > Pinales > Pinaceae > Pinus > Pinus taeda. Next base: position 2,936 of record APFE030082642.1, on the reverse strand, counting down.
CGCTTCATTCCTTAAGGCCGGCCTAGCATCCAAAGTCTCTCCCAGAATAGCTTTAATTTTGGATATAACGTTGTTTGAAGTGCAGGTTTCTCCTCTGAATAATCTGTTATTCCTTTCCAACCATAATTTCCAGCAGATGAATTTAGGGATCCACATCCATGCAGTCTTAAGCAATTTTTTTTTTTGAGGCAGAACGATGATAGCTTGGCCCATTCGAGAAACAGGTTTGGCATATTTCTTGGCAGCTCGACCTTGTCAGCCCTTGATCTCAAAACCCCCTTCCAAACTGCTTTGGCAAAGGGGCACAACAACAACAGGTGATCAACTGTCTCTTCCTCTGACATACATAAAGGGCATCTGGTTGGCCCTTCCATTCCTCGTTTTCTCAGGTTATCTCCTGTGAGAATACTGTTGTGAGCTAGTGTCCAGTTGAAGAAGTCTATTTTTGGGAGTGAAGGGAAGCCCCAGATGAATTTCCATTTCATTGGGTCAGGGGGAACATTAGGGACAACAATCAAACTTTTGTAACCTTCAGCAACCGAGAAAGAACCAGAATGGGAGCCCCACCCTCTTTTGTCCTTGGCTGTTGCTCACATGGGAGATTTTCCTTGGAGTTTGTTTAATAGTAGTGAAGCTTCAGATTGCAGATGATGTGGAACCTCTCCCAAATTCTAGCTGTCCCACCGTCTACCAGCATCCTCCGTCCAGGTGGATATGTCCCAAAGGGTCTCCATATTGTTGGATTGTAGCCATAATTTAATATTTGCAAGGCCTTCTATATGGTGCAGAGGCTGGTCTCCTAGAATCTGATCTTCCCAAATTCTGATTTTTTTCCCATTACCTGGGATCCAGTAGAGATTGGAACTGAAGTGCTCCAGAGTAGCGATACAAAGCTTGAGAATTGGGGAACCTTTGATGGTTTTTGGCGGATGGTCCAAACATCTCAAACGATGACCGTGAAAGTATTTCTTCCACAGGACTTTCTTGCTCCAGCTTATTTTCCCAGCCACAATATTCCACAAGATTTTAGAGCCTAGCGCGAGATTTTGTGCTGCCAGATCTCTCATTTGCAGACCTCCTTCCAAGATTGGCCTCTTAATGGTATCCCAATTGACTAGATGAAGTCTTCTTTCATTATCCCCCCCCCCTTCCCAAAGGAATCTCCTCAGCATACCATCCATTTTACTGAGAGAGGTTTTGGGGGCAAGGAGAATGGAGTGCTGAAAAAGCGACATGCTTGTTAGTACAGATTTTATAAGAATTATTTTCCCAGCAGTGTTCAGCCAGGATGTTCCCCAGGCTTGAATTCTGAGCTTAAGCTTGTCTAAGAGGGGCATCCAGTGGGTAACTTTAGGAGTGGATTTGAAGATTGGGATCCCAAGATATTTGAATGACTCCCAGGTCTGACAGACTTTCATCTCAAGGATCCTAGCTATATCAGCCAGATCTTTGACCGAGCAGTTCCAACCATAGATTGTGCTTTTTGAATAGTTTATCTTGCTGCCGAAGGCCTCCTTATATATGTCCAGTTCCTTTTTAAAAGATCTGGCCGAATTTATGCTCGCTCCACCTAGGAGCAGAGTATCGTCGGCAAACTGGGCATGGTTTATGTCTTTGACATTGTGTATCATTCTGAGGCCTGGCAGAGTTTGGACTTGCTGACAAAAGTCTAGCTGGAAGCTAAGCACTGAGGCTTGAATATCATAGAGAAGAGGAGACAACGGACACCCCTATCTTAATCCCCTGGATGCTTTAAAAAATTCAGTAGAACAGCCATTTACCAACAGTGCGATCCAAGGAGAGGCAATGCATGCTTTCACCCAATTTATGAAGGTTATTGAGAAGCCCATTTTCATCATGACAACAAACAGGAAGCCATGCCTCACCCTGTCAAAGGCATTTGCCAAATCGAGTTTTATTACCATTCCTTTCTCTTTTCTCTAGCCACTTGAATGAATTGCCTCTTGAACCAACGCAATATTATCCAGAATCTTCCTCCCTTTGATGAAGCCTCCTTGATTCTCCGGTATGATGTCCGACAGAATATTCTTAAGCCGAATGGATGTTATTTTGGTAATCAGTTTGTAGCTAGTATTACACAGCGAAATGGGGTGAAATCTACTGAAGTCTGAAGCTCCTTTCTCTTTCGGAAGCAATGCAAGGAAGGCTGAATTGGTACTGCCTCCTATCTTTGCGCAATATTGGGACTTCCTAACCATTCTCAGGAGGTCTTTATTGATAGTTGACTAGAAAGACTGAAGGAATCTAGCAGTGAACCCATCAGGTCCTGGCGCCTTATCCGGTTCCATGCAATCCAAGGCTTTCTTGAGCTCATCCATGCTGATCGGAGCAGTTAGCATATTATTGACAGAGTCTTGCACACAGGAGGGGATTAGATTATACCGATAGGCTTGAGGATCTATAGGAGGGTCCTCCGGCGCTGAATAAAGATCTTTGAAAAAGGAGAAGGCAGCTCTCTTGATGCTTTCAAAATCTTTAACCACTGCATCTTGGGAGTGGATTTCTGAAACATTTTTTAATTGCTTGCGAGCTTCGGCATGCTTGTGGAAAAAACTAGTATTTTTGTCCCCGACCTGTAACCATAAGTTTATGGATTTTTGTCTCCAATACTCCTCTTCCTCCCTACTAGCTTTGTGGAGGGCTTTTTGCAACTCAACTTCTTTTTGGAGCAGACTCTGGGTAATAGCAGAATCCTCCATTGATGATTGGAGGGAAGCAAGGTTTTCTAAAGACTCTTTTTTCTTGGCAGCTGGAGTTTTCAGGGCTTTAGCCCACTCCTTGAGCCTTCTCTTAAGAGCCTGCAACTTTTCTTCCCATACAAAGAAAGGGGATCCCAAGATTTTCTGGTTCTAGACTTCAGAAACCACCTCATTGAAACCCTCTTGCTGAATCCACAAAGGGCTAAATCTAAAGGG